>JAJLSF010000362.1:0-50410 GCA_030567395.1 Citeromyces hawaiiensis
CGCTCTCTTGAAGAACAGGTTCACTAGCCTCAAAGTTCCATCCAAGTGGAAAGGGAATAATGAAGCTAAGCAGCCTGTAGAGGTACATGAAGTGGAAGGCTCTGGAAGTGAGTTGATCGACCGCGGTCCTTACGTCCTTGATCTCCATTCAAATACAGACTCAGTCGCAAGGCGTGTGGGATTGTTCGGTGAGAATGATACCGATGAAAAGGATGATGCAAAAAAAATGTGTAAAAGTGTATACTCCGACCCGGAAGATGTCGCTGACGATGACGTGATCAATTGTACAGTGAGAATGACTCAGCCTAGTGGAACCAAGAAAGTCAAAGGTGGATCGATTGATGAAACTGTACTGGAGTTTCCAGATGCTCAAAAGTCTCAATCACTTGAGACCAGTGGACCCAAGGTTTGCAGGAAAATCCAAGACTGGTTCTCAAACCTGAAAAGTAAAAGGAGCACTTTCACCTTTCAAAAGAAGAAGAAGAATGGTACAGTAAACCCATCACACCAGGATGATTGTCCGCCGGAAAATGGAAAAAGACACAGACAGAAACAAGAAACTCATTGCAAACCGCTCAAATCGTGGTTCCTCAAGGTAATCGGGAAAACTAAAGAAAGGCTTGCACCTTGCACGGAAGATTGGAGTCCCGCCAGATTGTTCAAGCCGCCAAAATGTGTCCCGAATGTTGAGAAGTCAGAAGAACTGCCTGAACAACAGTATGTGGATAGCCCACCTTGTATGACCATGCGAGGCTTTGGCAACCGAACTAACCACTGACTAAGAAAGAAGGTAAACAACCTTTGTACGAGGCTTTGGACTCGAAAAGTTTAGCACCATCCACTGACTAAGAAAGAAGGTAAACAACCTTTGTACGAGGCTTTGGACTCGAAAAGTTTAGAGCACGAAAAATCCTAGAAGGAAGTGTCAGCTGAAAAAGTTTCAAACCGTTTGTCTTTTGCAGAGGATTTCTATCGGTATCCTGACGCAGACGGAATAGCAAGACACGTCGACATGGAGTATGAAGTTACTTCAAAACATTAACAAAGCCTTTTGCATAAAATGGCTTAACAGCATTAACCTGCCTGGACCGCTGCTCTGTTGATATTTAATTTTCGCTGGATGGGGATCCGACAACAACAACAGCAGCAGCATAGATTAGCTGCCTTGACCGAGATATGTGATTTGGACCTTTAGCGCCGCTTACCGACAACTTTCAAGCTGGGGAGTTTTATGGTTGTCATCTAAAGCTGCATTTGGGAAAACTAAAGGAATTTTCGCAACTCGATCTAGTAGTGTGGTTCAGGTTGGAATTCTGATGAGCCTGTTTTAAAGCTTGGCTTTGTGATGTTCGTCTTGTTGACGTCGCTTTTCGTGTGATCTTGTGGTATGTGCTTTAAGAGTTGGTTTGTGGGCAAAATCTTCTGGATGTCGTCCTTTGGTCGTCGCTTGTGCTGGCGTACTTGAGTCTGGTTTAAATTCGGTAAGCCTCTTTATTTGCTTAATGTTATATTTGTTGAAAACGTAGATTTGTTATTAGACCTTTTGGTTTCGCTTACTAATGGCTGGTGGAGTGAGGCGAGAACAGCGTCTCAAGGATGGGATTTGACGCTTCGGTGTTGTATGCTACTTCGTCCTGGCCAAACCTTTGCATACTTTGAAAGTTAATGTGATGGAGATTCGGAACTGACCTGCGTTTCGCACTTGAGATAATATTGCTCATGGGAGTCGCAGAGCAGCGTTACACAGTGGAAAATATCGGAAGGCTTTGATCCTTTAACATCAATGCCTTTTCAATGCCCACCTATTTCATCTGACGAACTGAACTTGTCATAGAGTACTACATGGTGAAAAATGTCAATGGTATACCATCCCAGGACTTGTAGGGCAAAAGTAATCCTTACATGATCGAAAATAATGTGATAAACGTCTCACAGGTTATAAGAAACGTGAGCTATGCATGCAACGTGATGCTTCGCTCTTACGTAAGGTCACTGATTGTCCAGTGATTCGAGCCTTTTGTCATGCACGAATCTCTACAGCGGCTTAATTTGAGATCCATAGCCTGAGGACATAACCAAAAGAAAAAGGCACCTCTGAACAATATCATGCTTCTTTCATCAACCCTCTTTGCTCGAACCAATTGACGATATGGTGATTTCTGAATCACTCTCTGGTCGTTTTTGGACCGTGAGGGCTACTATTTGAAACTCATACAATCAGTCATCGTTTGAAAAGAAAAAAGCCGACTGAATCTAACTATAATGGGGAAGAACATGCAATACAAGTCAAGCTTCTTCATTATTCCGAAGCATTAAGCGGCATCTATTCTGGCCGATATTCGACAGATGTGTAATCATCATTGATTGGCCATTCGAACGTCCATTGTATAGGGTATTTACGTACTACGTAATGACCTTTTACGTGTGTCATACAATCAAATACCGGTTTTCATATCCGCTATATGCATAATCTGGCAAAATGCATGGAACATGGCCTGCCCGAATAGCGCCACATAGTTAACACTTTTATGCATTTCAGTCTAATGCATATTCCTTTTCTTGAGATAATATATAGCGATGGGTAGAAAGAGGGGTTCATGCTTTGAGAACTTCAATCAAGCACAAAAATTGGCACTTATCGAAGAATATGAACACCGTAAAGCAATATGACAGTACTCCAGGGCTTGCAGATGATATAAATGAGGTGGATGTTTTAGCGGCAATGATATGGGTTCCATCAATCTGGAGAGAACTTTACCCTTGAGTGCTCGTCAGTTGCCGGAGACACACGGGACTTATTTTTAGCATTGAAACATCAACTTGATACGGAATACGACTGGAGCTGTAAGCAACAGTCGAGAAACTCACGAGCGAACGTAATTGTGTGTCAATCGAAAATATTCTGAACCCAAAGGACGAGAAACATCCAGGCGTCGATGATCGCCAATGGCCTTATAGAAGGAGATCTAGAAGAAAGCGAGGAACATGAAATCGAAGATGGCATGAAGTCTGCACTGTTAGTTTTCCGAGAAATTGAGCATTTTTGTCGAAAGCAAAGCGCGTTTTGGATTCTCTGAAGCTTGCCAGCTAGTTAAAGGGTCAAGAGGCCCTCTAGATGCATAGAATCAGCCTAATGCACGGTGATGGTCATTTCCGACACTATGCATTATCCGATGTTTGACTGTACCCAAGAGGATTCAGATTCTGCCCCAAGGTCTTTGTTGAATGTCAATGGTATGGCTAGTGTGCAACATGAGAGTCTTGCTCTAGGATATTTCCAATGGCCACTGCAATGATGCAAAGAGAAGCAGAGCACACTCAATGGCGTTTCTAAAAGAACTAAATTGACTTCCAGAATATGCCACTACGTTTATTTATTCTAACTACATACGATGGGGCCAGCCCTTTCTCTTCCCACAGCCATACCCTTCGTTGCCTTCAGACAACAATCTCTACAAGATTTCCCTTTGGTGCTTGATGTCGAAGGTTGTCGCGTGACGACTGAGCACACTGTACAAAGCTTCTCATCCGCAAACGAAAAAAACTCACTATGATTCGGGCTTTCATAAGGCTATACAAGGACTTGCAGTCTACAGTCACTTAACCACTTTCCTGCTAAATCGCATGCATTCAGCTAATAAATTAATAAATAAATATCTCCTTTATAGTTTGTCCTATTGGCTTGCCGTGATGAAGAGTGTCCAGCTCCAAATTCAAATCCATAGTGAGCTCGTTCACCTCTCGTAGGTCCTCCAAATAAAACCGGCTAGTGGAGGCGGGTGGGTCTGTAGAAGGATGAATAGGCCAGCTGATTTTCCTTCTTTTGTACGTCTGCTCTGATCGGGAGCTGGGGTAGGAAGTGTCGACATAAGAGTCACGGGACTTCGCGTCAATCTTGAAATTGAACAACTTTTCAATATCCTCTATAGAGGTGTCAAAAATCTCACTGATGAGTCGCTCTGTTTTACCGCTTCTCGTGCGTGGCCAAACAGTTTGATTCAGAGACACTTGAAGCATAGCCGCTAAGGTAGAGAGGGCCTTCGAGTTATATACTATGCATTTAATGCCACACGCATGAAAATTATTTAGTAAGAGCGCATTTCGATCATGCATAATCTTGCATAGGCCCACCTTCATCTGTTGGGTTACCAAATTCTTCAATGCTCTCCTCCTGATCTGCGTATGAGTTGAAAGAGCTAAAGTCATCTGTCTGCTGATCCCATGAGCTGTCGAGGTTTATCTGGGAGGGTTCAGTGACGCGATTTCGATGCCACATGCGGAAACGGCGGCTTCGCGCATTTAGATTCTCAGATGCATCTAAATCTCTCCTATCAAAATCTGTAAATTCGATATCGCTCATAGCACGCCCCACAATAGTTTTCCTCTCCAAGTCTTTTTCAAGAGACTCTATGTTCCTCATCCATTCCCAAATCATAGTTGCCAGTAATACCTGCCCAAACCCAACGGAGATAACGGTCCACGACTTGAGAGTATCATGAAACCGGAATAAGAGGTAGAAGGCAAAAGTTATAGCCATAAATAGTAAAATTATGCACGCTAACGGAATGAGCCTTCCGTGATAGGCAAATTTTCTCTTCAACACGGTGAATGATATGAAAAGGGTGTAAAACGAGATAAATATAAGAAATTTGAACAAAACGCTTACGATGCCTACTCCGCTAAAAGCATCCCTCTGAATGTTAGTGTCAGTTAGGAATAATTCCAAACAGTGGAACACTGTATCCACGAAAATGACTGCACCACCTATTTTCTTGATAAGCGGCCTGAACCTGATGCTTTGCACATAGATCAAGATATCTAACCACGCTATCCACGTGACAAGTTGCACTATGACATAGAGGACTTTGAACCAAATGCTGTTGAGCACTTCTTCGTAAAAGTCCCCAATGTCCTGATACCCACTCAAGCACTGAGACACTATTATAGAGTTGGTCTTGGCCATTACAACAGTTATAAATGTAGCATACAGGAGAGAGCTTAAATGGGTGAAAAACGGCTTCTTGTTTGCACTGAGAACCAGAACAATCTCAAGCATCCAGGCTGAGCTTACAAGACTTGATAGAGCAATTGCAATGCTTGTAATTCCACTGCCAAAATCGTCCCTCGTAGAGGCAAATAACCCTGAATCTAGGCTTTCTGATATCTCTTGATATCGGGCCCAGCTTTCAGTATAGTTGGAGCAGTTGGTGATAAAAATCGCCTGGTTCGTCAGCACTAGCGAAAAATTGTGAAGCTCTCCATTGTCCAGAGAGTAAATAGAGCACTGTCCGAAATCCATGTAGATGCTATTAATATCTGCTCGAGAAATATTGGCCTCTATCTCTTCCAGGAACAAGCTGATCCTGACACCATCCTGACACCATGATAGGTCCGTTTTTCCCTTTAACCAGTAAATAGTCCATCCTTGTTTGTTTTGCTGACTCTATTTGCCTCTGACACTTCATTGCTGATCCAAATGTTACTTTAAGTAGAGAAAAGTGTAGCATTATTCACGGGAGGATACCGAAAATTTTGGCGAAGCTTGAAGTGAGCAGATAATACTAGAAAGTTATTTGAAGGCTTGACTCAAACAAAGTTTACTCAAGGTCGGTCACATAATTATGCCCTTATGTGCATGCTATGGAGTGTGGTTCGAGAGGTTGTTGAAAGATGAGCTAAAGACATTGACAATAATGTCGGTAAACGACGAAAAGTGAAAGAAGAATTTGAGTCTTTGAGATATAAATCGCTTGGGTAAAAAGCAGATAAACCAGAACAGGCAAAGCAGATCAGGCTTACTCTTCTTTCTTTCTTGGCTACAGGTCAGTTGCAGCGTTTCTCAGCGTCTGATCCTCCACTACTTTGACCTTCATTGCGGCCACCTATGATAGACATTTCTTGAAGCATCAGTCCGAGCCACTGGTAGATCAACATGTCTGGATATACCATATCATTAAACGATTCATGACATTCGTGGGCAAACTTTGAATGTTCAAGGTGTGTTACATGTTTGATTAATGAATCAACAGGAAGCAGAGCAGGAATACAATGAGATGGAAAGCCCACTGAGACGACAAAAGCTGCTCGACCTTTCCTAAGCTACGTCAAGCAAGTTGTCCATTGTGAATATAAGAAAGTCTTTGGCTACTGCCCTTTTCTTCTACTTCTCAATGGGATAAATTTGTGGGAAATACATGAAAGGAACAACATCGAAAGATGACAATGACACCGATACTGTCATCAACTTACTGTAAGAGGTCACAAGCCGGTTTCTGAAGTTATGTGAGATGCTGAGAATCTGGCACCTATTTCCATATGCTCTTATTAAAACATTGGGAAATCTCTTGCTCAACCCTCTTAGCTTTATATCTGATGGAAGAAATAAAACAGGCGTAAAAGCTTGATCATTTCAGCTGAGTGACTCGAATGATGACAAATGATGAGAGTGACCAATGCCCTAAACATTCTGTCAGCGTCAACGATATACTACTTCTCCGAAAGCCGCTTCAGTCCTAATCTAATATAATAGTTATTATATCAAAGACTCTCGGGATGATAAAATACACTCTAAAACATGATCCAGCTGACTCCACAAAAACCACGCGTTTTCACCTGCAATCCGGCTAGGCAAAAAGAATCATCTTTACAGACACTGTAAACGCGATATGGAGGACACTGACCAATGCAACCAAAGGAAGAAGTTTTTGCTCCGCTTCTTTAGATATCCAGTATAGCTTCATGGCTACACTGAGGCCACTCACAAGTCCGCCTAGCGCGATCCCAACCCATAGTACAATTTCCTTAACCGAATGGCTCATGATCAGCCCTTTTGCCAGAATAAGGACCGCGACAGGCAACCAAGATAGGTTGGAGTAGCCATACATATCGATAAGCTCAACAAGATTCAGCAGGTCGCTGTGCCAATACCATTTAAGCAGTATGAATATGCCAGACGGCACGATTATCGCGTAGCCGTAGAACAAGAAAATTGAGCAAATAAGCAGCTCAAAGTAGTTGGTTCCGTTCCATGATCCTGTCAGGGAGTAATTTATCTCATCACTGAGGGAAGAGCTAAATACAAGCGTAGCGATGACAAAGGCGATAATCCACAGTGGTCCATACAGATCGGCATTTGCGGTTTTGAAACTCAATGGGTTGATTGACTTTCCACACTTGACGAGAAACTGTTTCGTCGAAAGGTCAAAGTACTTCTTGTAGTTGTTCAAAGAGAAGATCGTCATGTAGGATGGGTTCGAGTCGCGGTGGGGCTTTTTTGTCGGAGATTTGACCAGCGAGAAAACTTCATAGAAGGATAGTGCTTATTCTCTTGGCATGAAAAAGTAATTGATCTCGTCCACTTCCATGCCGTCCATCCAAAATCTTCACTGAGGAACCGTTACTGGTGTATTGATGTAAGTGGAATGCTACTCAAGAAGACCTTGAGGTACTCAGATTTTCCCGTTAAAGTGTTATGGGACTTCCGGCTAGCCGTGGATACCGATCAGAGCTATTTGACGTACCCGCACCAACGGCTTTCGCAATCTGTATGGGAAGACCTGGGAGTAGTACAGCCAGGTGCGTTCGACTCACTGGACGCGATGGATGACGATCTAGACGATGAAGATCTGCTTGAAGCCACTGAGATAGAATCGGAAGAAGTGGGGTCTTCTCATGTTTCTGTTGACCTTTATGTAAACCATAAATCTATAGTGGCTTCTGGTCAAACGATCCCTTTCGATGACAAAATCATGTGTTGTGCGAAATTAGGAGGGCAATCCTTTGACTCGGTGGTTTTGGCATTCAAAAATGGAAATCTGCTGATCGTGCAGCCGTCACTCAACGACAATATCCTTCGTTTGTCAGTTGAGCTCAAGTTGGAACTAGGTCAGCGAATATGTGACATTCGCGCTCATGACAACGGACTTCTTTTCGGGTGTAAGTTTGACAACCAGATTTTATGGTTCAAGCTTAACGGCGAGAAGAAAAAAATAGAGTCATCGGTCTCCAGTCTCAGCGATTGTGTTATCCTAGACTGCGTTTTGGGAAACGAAGAGCTGTCAGGCCATTCTTTGTACTGTGCTCTTGCGTTCGACATCAACCACCAAAGACTTTCACTGTTATTATACGAATACTACATGGATACGTCACTCACAGAAATGATTGTTCATTCAAACTACCTTTTGCCCAACTCTTTTGCAATACCCAAGTTTATGATCGGGTTGAAAAAGAGCAATGCCATTTTATTTCTCAACGAGAAAAGTATTATACTCAAATCTGCAAATGCTATTCTTGCCCAAGAGGAGATTTATGATCCCGGGTCTTCGTTTGGAATTCCTCTAACAGACGACTGCATAGGCACATATTATCACCCGCCACACATTCTACAGAAGTGGATCCCTGATGAAGAGACAGTCTTGGATCAAGTGGTCATCTGTACCTCGAGCAGATCTATATGGGTTTTGAATATGGTCAAGGCTGGCCAGAAAATTGACGTCATCCCGAAGAAGGTTGGCACAATATTCACCGAAATCGAGTTCTTCAAGCTTGATATGAATGATTTACTCGTAGTACTCAACACGAGGTCAGAAATACACCTGAAGGTTGAAAGCTCTTGCGATGGAACTAGCAAATTTATCAAGCAACAAACGCGATCCCAATGCTTGCCCGTGATTGACTGCAATGTTGTTCCTGTGCGAGATAAATTGTCTCGATCATCTCACGAATGTTGGACGCTATCGCCACATTCAGCTGCCCTTCATCACGCTGGATTTATAGCGGATCGAATAAGCCTCGAAGGGACTCTTTGCGGATCTTGCAACTTGTTCTCCATAGATAGGTGCCACGTTGCGATATCTTTTGGAAGCTATAGTGAAGTATGGAAAATTATTAACGAGCCCCAGTTCACTGGAATTCGCCTGCCAGGATGCGGGGTTGGAGTTATGGCACTAACAGACAACAAGTTTCTGTATGCATGTGAGGACCGGCTTCATATAACAGACATCGAGTCCAAAGCCACCAAGTCATTGCTGCTCAAACACAGAATTGTTGAGTGCAGCTACGCTGACGGTGTTGGGGCGATACTATTCGATCTCCGTGGGGATTGCCAACTATCATTGATAGATATTGGCCTGCAAAGCATCAACTTTCCCTTCTCCGTAGACGGACAGCTCAGCTGTGCTCGCATGGTGCAAGGACATGGAACTCATCTATTTTTGTGCTCCTTCAGCAACGAAGTGACTGTCTTTAAATTCGACCGTGGTGAATTCCAGAAAACTCACACATTCACTGTTCCTGATGTATTCTGCGGAGTGCATGATGTAAAGTTCTGGGAAGCGACAGGTGGCTACATTTTTACATCCAAAAATGGTCACTACGTGTTTTGCAATGAGCATTTTGTTATGAGTAAAGCAATGCGGCTGGACTGCGTGAAGCTGAACATAATAAGCGATAGAGAACATATGTTTCTCAAAGGGTCGCACCTATGGAAACTGGATTTACAAAGTGCGTATCCCGATGCTGTGTACTTGGATGAAACGGTCACCCGCTCAATTCAGTCCGCTGTGGTTATTTCAGAACCAGAATTAGGTGGCACCAGATTTTTGATCAGTAGACGTGGACTGCTGTACATCATCTGGACAAGTCATGTAAAGGACAGGATTTGTAATCGGGTAAAGCTTCCTATCAATGCTCGAAAGTTTACCCACTACTCCCATCTCAACTTATTGGTGGTGGTGGGCGAGGGGCAGCAACAGAAGGTGGCATTCATTGACGTAGCGACAAGGTCTTTGTTAGATCATGTATGTGAACCCATGGCTCTTTTCTCTGATGATGAAACTCCGCTCAGTGTTAAAGAATGGTGCGTCCTTAGTGGCTCTCAGAAGCGTCATCTACAGGCGTTGATAGGCTGCAAACGGGGAGAGTCTGAAGGCAGTATGTACATCGTGAGATTCGAAAAGCTCAAGAATCTCGAAAAGCCTCTAATCGCTGTGACAGTGTTACATAGTTGGCGTTGCGATAAGCCGATAGAGTTTCTCGCACAGATGAAGGACTCTTCCATTGTATATTCTCAAGGGGATGAGGTTGTTCACTCGCGATACAATCCTGATTTGAAAAAGATGGATCTGCCGCTCGTTATCTATCGATGTCCTGATAGGGTGGTGAAGCTTTTGGTGGATCAAGATGATCGAATAGTCGTGGCCCTTTACGATGGGACGCTGATAGTTTTGGTAAAGAAAAGTGAGTGGGAAAGCAGTTATATCTCCACGGGGATGAAAATTCACGACGTTATTTTATCGGATGGGTTCATTATAGTGAGCGACAAGCTTTCTTGCACCGTGAAAGGGATCTTGTATAAAGATGGGGTGTTTACAACGGATTTCACCGCTGATGCCGATGTAATACCGCGGCTCGCAAATTTTGGCTGTGACCCTCCATGGGCAGAACCACTTTTAAAGTTTGCCACGTTTGGAGTTAACGGTGAGATCTCTCAGTACATACATGAAAAGGGCGATGTACATCTAACTGTTTCGCTCGATGAAACTGTCGACTATAAGTTCATTGACTTGGACGACTCTACGAATTTCGATTTCCTGAGACATTCTGCACTAATATAAATAAATACACACACTACTCCTTCTTCTTATCTTCTTGGATCTTTTCAAGAAGACCAGAGATTCTGGGGCCCATTAGTGGTTGTCCTCTTTGTGTCTTTTGCGAAAAGCGTTCCTTTCGCTTCTGCCTCTCTTGCTTCTTCTGGTTTATTTCTTCCGCTTTCTGTGTGGCCTCTTCTTGTTGGGTTCTTCTCTTTTCGAGCCTCCGCTGTTTGGTTTTATTGATTCGGTCCTGGTAAGTGATTACAGGTGCTGCTGCTGCTTTGGATCTTTTCTCAGGCACTGATTCTCCCTCCTTTTCGAGGAGCTTGAAGTAGTTCTTGCGGATTCTTGCCCGATGTACCAGAGATTTCTTTATTTCTCTTGCTAAATGTTAGTCGTCTGAGCGGATTGCACATACACTTTTCTTCTCTTCTATCGAATGCCATGATGAGTCGTGGGAGAATCAAATATTTTTTTTTTTTTCTCTTCTCAGAAAATCCGTGCGGCTCAGCGGCAGGTTTTATAATCCTTCCCCTTCTGTCAATGACGACGTCAGTATGATTTCCTTAAGAAGATGGCTTTATACCATAAATCAGTCAATCACTTCAAAAAGTAGGTGGGGAAGTTTTGAGGCTACCTGCCCCTTTTTCCACGGAAGTGAAACATACCTTATTGTAATGACCCTTGAGCATTCTTCATTATTCACGCATAAGCCCGACGTTATGTTTAGCTGTCAATACATGCATACACAGTAGGGTCGCCCAGGCCTATCAAGGTTGGTGGCTCTAGATCAATATTGATCAAACCAAATCCTCTGTAACCGAAGCTGAGCAGTCCAGACTTCTGCAAGGTGCGCTAGTAGCTGTTTTCAGTTATATCAAGACTGATGGACGTTATAGGACGGATCGTCGTTAGTCATGCCGTCTCGATAATGTTTCAAATACTGTAGCTTCAAATCTACAAATTGACAGTCGTGTAGGCCCAGAAGATCTTACAAAGTGTGGAAACACCGTACCACTAATCATCGAATTTATGAAGATGAGCGTTTTTCCAACTCATCAATCTCCAAAATCAGGTGGGCTATGCAACTCATACAATAATTAGCTGCCTCAAGCATCCCTTAGAATTAGTATCTCGCGTGAGCTTTTTTCGACTGCTTGACAAAATAGGCTCAGTCAATCATTCCATAGCATCTAATAAGCGATTTAGACGATATGCTAAGGCTTTCCACACATCCTTACACCTCTAATTTTTCACTATGAGCCGATGGCCGTCTTTTATACTGATCACGCGACGCGGAGGAAGGACTCATGGCTTTAAAAGGAGGTCGCTCAGCTCAGGCGTACAATTAAAAGACCAATCTGCGTTGCAACAATTTTTATCAGATCTGGCTGTCGTCTCTCAGAACAGCTCACATTTGTATGCAGATGCAAAGACAAAGACTCTCACACCGGATATTCAGCGGAAATTCAACTCATTGTACTCAACGTTGATCAACTTGAGTGACTATTCACCAAATACTCAAAAGGTGCTAAAAAGTAAGAGAATCCCGCTCATTCGATATCTGTCTTCAACCGGGAATTGTGAAATGGCTTACAAGCTATTAAACGCCGATTTAGACTCACGGCTTAAACCGTCGATAAAAGCTTTGCTTTTACTGAGAATGGACAAATTAGACGAACTGGTTCATTACCTGACGTACAGCATACGACACTTCTCGCTGGATCAGGTACAAAGTATGTTGAATGCCCTCGTTCACTATTGTTTTCAAGAAAAAGGCGATACAGCTCTGGCTCTGAAGGTTTGGTGTTTAGTGACGAAAGCCACATACGGGAAGCTGTGTCTTACCAGTAGCTTAAATTACAAAGTGAACCTTCGAAGACTTGAGGAGATACTTCCGCCAACGAAAAAAGGGCTCAAGAGTTTACTTTCTTTAGGTCCAGATTTGGCTGGCCATGATTTCTCCATGCTTCTGACAACGTACCTTTTTCTACTCTTTTTGCATCACGAGTCTCGCCTCGGGATGGATATATGGAATATGAAATGTTCTCAGGGCCTCGCACTTCACCCGATGGATCTCACTGTCACTATGAAAGGACTGCTGGAGATAAAGGGCTACGACAAGGCTCTCGATCTCTTCAACGAAAACCCGGATCTGCATGACGATTCGCAATTCGATATCCTTCTTTCTTGTTACGGTGAAAAGAGTAACTGGGGCGAGATGCAGAAACTTTTCGAGGCTCTTTTCGGCAGAGGAGAGCTACCAAATCTTGTTCATTATGGAATTGTGATGCACGTTTTGGCAGAACGATCGGAGCTGGAATCAGTCGAGCTATTGTATAGCCAGCTGCTAAAACGTGAAATGACACCATCCATCAATGTAATGACTGCGATGATGAAAGCTTATATCCGGTACGGCGATTACTACAAAGCCATTCATTGGTTCATGGAATTGCGTAAAATGGGTATCATTCCCAATTCGCATTGTTATGAGCTTTTGATGATGGCTATCTGTGGTCTTCGCGATTCACAAAGGGCACTGCGCGTACTGCTGAATGCAATCAAATCAGAATCCGTGCAGCTTTCCATTCAAGCTTTTCTTCCGTTGTTAAGCCTGTGTGCAAAATTGGGAGATGAGGAACTTGCAAAAAGAGTCTTCCTACTCATCCCGCAATCTGGATTAATGCCCAATATGAAGTGCTATGAAAATTTGCTGAGCACTTTCATAAAAGCAAGGTCTCTTAAGGGATTTATGGCTGTGGTTCAGTCAATGAAGACCAAAGTACCCTCTGTTCAACAGTCTCCCAACTTTTATAACATTATCATGAAGTACTATATAGAGAGAGACCAGCCAACCAAGTTTGACAATACTTACCAGGAAATGATGGGAAATGATATATCGCCCAATCAGTGGTCGTACAGCTTACTCATCCGGTCTTTGGTCAAAAAGGGCAAGCTGAATTTAGCTATTTCTTTCATGGAGCAGCAAATGAATACCGCTGGCCAATTAAGCATAACGCACTTCAACGCAGTATTGAGCGCATTGTGCGAAGATGGCCTGTATGATGAAGTTATTGACTTTTTCCCCAGGATCAAAGAATTCAATCTAGAGCCATCGATAGCATCTTTTATCTCTTTGGTGAAAGCCCTTTCCAGGAACAAGAACCTGCAACTCAAAGGTGACAATCTGCATATTGTATCCAACATCTTCAATGATCTGGTTCACAACAAAAACCAAAAACTGCTGAAATATCCAAGAATGAACTTCCCAACAGCATTGGTGAAGGACTTTGTCTTTCAGCTATGCTCCCTTCAGAATACAAAGGATGCTCGTGCCAATCTCAACAAATTCCTTGAGAATACGACTCATTTAGATCCCTACAAAAACGTTTCAGTTCTGCAAATGATGATGACCATATACGGGGAAGAACAGAATTGGGAATTCTTTCAGTCTGTCTATGCAATCTTCATGAATACTTTGAAGGAAGGGTTCTTCAAGGATCCGGTATCTGGTGCTGAAATGATTCCCTTTTCCTACAAAAAATGCCTCGATCCAATATGGAAATATAAGCTGGAGCAGATGGCCCACTACGGGGATTTGCATACGATACAACGTGTTATCGCGGGTGTCTTTAAAACCGGGTACCGACTCAGTAATGACAACTGGAATCTGACGGTTCTGAAGCTTTTAGAGCATTCAATGGATGCCAAGTACGAAGGTGATAACCAGAAGGTGTTTGAGATCGCTCTCGGTATCATAGACTCAAAACTTATGGGAGGTTTCATTGGCTTACAAAGAAAGGCGAAATACCCGAATGCACCTATCGACCAGCCCATAGTATTCCTTACGAAGGAATCCTACATCCAAGTTGCCGCCCGTGTTCGCCAATATTTGGAGTCTCAGTTTATTGACGAAAACGCGAGAAGTGAGTATGTAGATCACTTACGGATGAAGGTTCCTAGTGTGATGAAACGGCTCGTTCTGGAGCCTTCGGAGTTTAGGGAGATGAGCATTCAGAAAATACGTTAGCATGCATGTACATAGATATATGAAAAAGCATTTGGACTATATGTGTCGCCAAGTTGTGTGTGCTGATTCAAAAAGAGAATTCGCCTGTGTATTTGGGCTCCGGAGAGATGAGTCAGTCAACTCGAAGAGGACACACTAATAGAATAGATGAATAATATCTGGTGTTATCATCGGGTGAAGGTTCCGGCAACGACAGAGGAGGTTCGGCTCAAGGCCATCAGGCGCTTTTCCAGGAGAAGTGTTTGTCATTGACAATCCATAATATCATGCTGTCATTTGAGATCGTATTACCTCTGTTCCATTTGCGCTTGACTGTGGTTGTAGTACCAGTGGTGATAAAGTCTCGCACCATGGAGAGAAGTGAAGGAAAAAATAACAATTGCTCAATAGTCAAGCTCGAGCGACTTGAAATGTGCCTTTTAGAATTCAAAGAAGTGAACCTCATTCAAATTACCGAACTGTATGACTTTATATACTATGAAAAAATCATGATACACATGACACGCGTAACTACTCTTTGGGCTTTGCGAATCTTATCTCTCTGCTACCGGCTACCTCTCCGAACGAGAGCAACCCAACATGGGGCTGTATATTCCAATTGAGCTTTAACGTGGCATTTCTTTCATCAAAAGAATCATCAACGCAATCCCAGACGGAGTACTTGGCCCTCTGCCTCTTCAAATCTATTTCAGCATCCTCTTTTGAGGGGATTATATGGTCCCAAAAAGTCACTACACTGGTGGAATTATCCTGGTTGGCATATTCTGCCGTTAGGTAAAGGAAAACCTGCTTTGTGTTCCAGTTGAAAAGCGGAGAGAAATCAGACTTTAGATCAAACAAGATTCGCTGATTCTCCTTTGGCTTCCTGTTACTGGAACCAAACCCCCGACTGAACTTGTGAGTGGCTGACGTTTTTATACGGGATATGACAGCCGTGGGTTCTGGCGCAAACCACAGCTGAATGAAAGAAGTGATGTACATAAAGGCAGCTATAACCATAGAAACCGTCATCGTAGTGTTGGCGACATTCTGCAGTCGTGAGGTGATGGAAAACATTGTGACGTTTCTGGTTTGCGTGCAAATTGAAAATAATGAAAATAGAAGGTAGTTTGAGAGCTCATCAGTCTTCTATATCTGCCCTTCAGTATGTATTTTTGCCCCACAAATCACTTGTCAGTGGAGATGAAGCCGGCTGGATCATATGGTGGAGCTTGGCCACCAGAAGACCACTCGGTATATGGCGAGCACACACAGAGAAAGTGATTACAATTCGCCAAATGGGAGACTTTTTAGTTACTCACTCCCGAGATTGCACGATAAAATGCTGGAGCTTGAGCGGCTCACTAAATACCCTTGTTCCTTTAAACTTGCCCTCTGAATATCCTCGTCCACCTCTCGAATGGGAGGTACCTGTAAATGCTCTTAATTTTTGCAATATAGATGTGATCAAAGATCGGCTGCTCTGTCCAGCTTCAGTGGACTCTAATCACATAGATGTATATAGCGTGGGACCTCCGTTGTCTCGATTAGTGGCAAATATGTCGCCAGAGACGGACCTCGGGATAGTCATGGCTGTCAAGTGGATCGATTATGAAAAGTTCATAGTTGGCTACGAGAGCGGCCATGTGATCACTTATAGAAATTCTCAGATTATAGATATATATACCGCCCTTAGCCCGGATCCGGTCACAGCAATCGAAACCTTCTTCGATGGGTTCGTGGCTTGCTGTGCGTCCGAATCAGTTCTTGTAGTTAAAGAAAAGACTGTGCTGACACTAAATCTCAAGAAAAGAGGGGTCTCCAGTCTCTCTATTAGAGATCAGTCGGTGGCTGTCAGCTCATGGGACGGTATTGTGAGGATTTATGGACTCTCTGAAGGGACTCTTCAGCTGACAGGGGAAATTTCCATACTCAATCCCTTGGTGGGAGCTAAGAGTGAGCTTAAATCCACGTGCGTGTGCTATTCTCCCAAAGAGAAACACGCGTCTAAACTCAGAGGACGAGATGAACTCGTGAGGAAGAGGGACTACGCGGCTGTCGGATACAGTGATGGAAGAATAGGGTTGTTCTTCGGCTGAGAACAACAAAAAGTTCAGGGTAAACATGTGTTCATATTCAGTATGTGAACATGGAGTCGACATTTGAGATTCTATTATTACTTTCAAGATTCTGTTGTTAAACAGGACTGATACTCAGCGGTAGCAATAATTTGTATTCTTATTGCACTTATTCATTGCTAAACCCATCATGGAGCAAGTATTAAAGAACATCTCTTGTCTATATATTTAGGAATTATAACTGAAAGACGTTTTCTACATGAAACCTCCACGGCTCAAGACAACAGTATACTTTTTATCCCAAAAGCTGGGTAGAGCTCAAAATAGCCGAGATATTTCATGTTACGATCACGTCATTCTTTGCAATGATTGTCTTTCTTACTGGGTATCCACGTTAGACTCAAAACCTTTGTCGTTACTAGACGATACCAACTTCAAGTAGCGAAATTTGGCGGAGGAGTATCATCCCCTCACCGTACGGTTCAACGAGTTTGTGTGGTTCCGTTTGATGACCAGGGATGTATACCGAGTTTTCTGCTCCGGAAGCATGTTTGAGTCATAATAATTTAAAAAAATGTGGCCAAGGGCATGACAAAGTATAAACATTGCGGGGGAGAAGGGGAGGGGTAGGAAGTGGGGCTATTTTTTTCTTTTGCTACTAGCCGCTAAGAACGGTGGTTCATCAATATGGCCTGCAGTTATCCGACCTTAGCTTTCTGCATTATAATACGTCGTGCATGATGTATATGCCTAATTGATAGTCTATGCGCGCTTGTGGATCTTTTTGAGTAAATTTTTCACCTGGTGCATAATGCATCTAAAATCCCGCAACACACATAGGTGTTAATATTCCGGTTTAAAATGCTTGCTCGATTCATGAAGTATGCCAAGTGAATGTTTTCTTCAAAAAAAAGGAATGCTTCTCAGCGCGACCAATCGTGTTTTAAATAGCTGATTCCACCTGCAATGATCCGTATATGCAACATTTACGACGCGCATATGCACAACGTTCATCAAACAAGAAACCCTTGTATCCCAGCACCTGGCAGGTGCATCCAGCTAGAGTTAGCCAGTTGGCTCAATTGGGGCTCACATTTCTTTTTGTTTGTAGCCATTTTTCCGTGGATTGATAAGCGTAGTTTCAGGTTCACGGTTGCGCTATGTCCTCTGCGCATGCGTTTTAAGCAGAGCTATAAGAGCCCCGATCAGAGTATCTGACGAAGCATTGGAATTTGCCAACGCGCTCATGAAACTTTCGCAAAGTGTGAGAAAGCTGCATATATGATTTGAAGTCAAAATCTGCAGCTGACCAGCAAAGGTCTTAATCACCAACAAAATAATTGCGCTTTTATTATATTCAAGCTTAATTCAGAGTACTTCGCAAACTATCGTCTTCAGCTACATGAAAGAAAAGACTGCTCATTTCGTGGTCCAGAGGCATGACACGACCTAGCTCACAACATGTAGCTCGAGTCAAACAAAATGAATTTCGCTTACAAGCTCGCATCAAATTACCTAATACTTGCCTAAAATAAGATTTTTTTCGTCCCTGCACACTCAAAACGCACGATTATCTTTATTCGTATTTTGAAACACTTTTGAGTCCGCACACGCAAATTGATTCAATAACTTCAGGAGTTCAGAATTTAGGCATATGGGCTACGGAGAAAGTTTCAAAAAATGCTCTATCGCATCCCTGCTTACAGAGGAGACACGTTTCAGTGACCAGATGGAAAACCCTTGGGTTCTTCGGAAGCTCGAGCTAATTATTAGGACCCTAGAGGCACTGTTGAGGCTTACGTCCAAAACTTTCTTTGAGACAACAGAAATGCAAGAGATCAATACAAAAACGCTTGAAATATACAAGGAACTGTCTGTGTTGTTCAAAGAGCACGAGGACCTGTTGAAGGGGATTTATTCTAAGCAGATCCTTAAGATAAACACACATGCTACGAACTTGAAGCTTCTGATTGAGGAGAAAAAATTCTTAAAAGTGCAGCTTGAATGTTTTAAAATCTCCTACTTACAAAGTTTGGAGCAGTCTCCAGCTGAGGCTCAGATATTGCGCACTAGAATGCGACCCCAGAATGGCAGTAAAATGGATGCGTCTTCGATGAAGCCGGAGTTGAACTCTTCCATGCGGAAGAGCAGGAGGCTACCAAAGCAGAGTATAGAGACACTGGAAAAGTGGTATCGCGACAATGAAGATCATCCCTACCTAAATGATAGCACACTTGCTCACCTTAGGGACACTACACGATTGCGAAATTCACAGATTAGAAACTGGGTTGCTAATAAACGGCGAAAGGAGAAAGAGGTAGGTGTATCGCAAGAGATTTTGGAACTCATTGAAGGCGAAGACCAGTGACATGTTCACTGATTAATCTCAATCAATTTTTGTTGGTTTATCTAATATTGATTTGGGAAAATTATGTTTTACTAATCATTCAGCAGAATTTTGCAGCAGTTCGCAAAATCATACATTTTATTAAGCAAGAGGGGTATGAGCCATATAGAGGTTCAAATTGATTCAAGATGTAACCAAAAAGTTTGCATTCAGCCTATGGGGCTGCTACAGGTACGCCGTGAATGTCCATCTTCGCTGCATATGGAACATCTGAAAATACGTTCACCTTCGCCCTCCTCTGTTCTGATAAGGTTTTCCCTTGGACGTCATGTTGGTCTCCGTGTTCTTGGAGGCATGATAACCTCACGGGAAGAGTCGCCCCCCGACCCAGCAACAACATCATCAACATTGGGGTATATCAAGTGACACAGAAAATACTCATAGGACGTCAGCTGAGTGGTCGATGAGGCAGCGGACATCTCAATCAAGACTTACAGATAAAACGAACAACCCTCTTCGGATCGCCTGCATTCGACAAGTATCGTGTGGAAGACAAAACAATAGATACATCGAAACGGCCTTTAATGGCTGCACTTCCCACTGCGTTCCGCGCCATCTCGATGCTCTCACCCGGCATTCACCTGGAAAGCCATCCTGTGTAATATTTTCTGTGCGACGCGTCGTATATATTGATATATGCGCTACGCGTTGTACGCATTGATCTGCATATCTCCTATACAAGACATGCGTCAAAATGTATAAAAATGAACGATTCGGAATCAAATGTGCCACTCCTTCCCCCACCTGATGATCTATTATATAATTTTATCATTGAAACGCCATAATAACCTCACTTACGATACTCTATCTCGAATTCATCTTTGTAGCGAAGCGGAAAGTGCATTTGGTGTTAGTTAAACATAAATTCGGGCATATGTTAGTAAAACATAATTCTCCCTATTTATAATTGTATCAATCGCAGCGCACAACTTTTGAAAATCTTCCCTTGTCGGTTTGATGCAGATTTTTACATACATGCATATGCACTGTTTCATGGTGAATCTAAAAATCTCGGATGCTTTGCAGCGTTGATGCGCTTGCGTGCACCGTACTGCATAATTGTCTGCTGCGAGATACAAGTGACCCTTTCCTTTTTTTTTTCTGCCTCTAGCAAGAAAGCCATTTTACTTTTGTGAGCAAAAACAACACACGGAATTCCCACTTCAATGGCAGAGACAAAATTCACAGGAAAGTTCTCTATCAATACTTACAAATCCACTTGGAAAAAACTTCATTATACAAACAAGCCCGCATCAGCTCGAGTAACCACTCCACAACCAAAAACTGATATTCCTACGTTTTCTACAACCTTACCTTCAGTCCCGCCAGCGTCGCCTCAATTAGAGGAACTTCTTCAAAAATTTCCGAGTAAAAGCGACCTCCACACACGTGTCGCAAAGAGAAGGCGTCCAGGAACAAAGAGAGTTTTGAATGGATTTATTGCATTCAGAACATTCTATTCTCAATCCATACCGACTGTTTCAGAACAAAGAGAGTTTTCTAGAGCGCTCGCCGCAATCTGGGCTGTAGAAGCTGATCAAGTTGTTTGGGAAAGGTTTGCTCAGGAGTATAATTTCAGGGCTCGAAATGAAAATTTCAAGGAATGGCTCATCAACTCGACCAGCTTACAACCGGAGTATGAGGTTCACTCCAATAAAAATTGGGGAACATCTGCGAATTTTCAGGGAATCGTTGAAGAGGTTTTTGATGGCTCTTCGAATGCAGGTGACCCTCTGGAAAACCTCTTCGCAAAAAATGCATTTTTCGAGAGCTTTGAAGAACATAGTAAGGAACATAGTAAGGAACCACAAGGACTCGAGTTAATGGAAATTTATTCAGATGAAACGGGATTATTTCCCGAATTGTGACATCAGTTGAAGCTCACAGAACGGAACGTGAAAAAAGTGATTGGCAAAAGTCACAGTCTAGGTTTTCGAGGCAATTGCAGGTTTGAGATTTGAGCGTAAAACTGTGAAAATGTTTTTAAGGGAATGGTGATTCAATTTCAAGGGAAGTCACAGTTCGTGCACTTTTACAGCTCGTGCACTTTTACAGCTCGTCTTCCAAAACCGTGTCACGTTTCAACATTCTACCGGATCGGGTATCTTGGGCCTGCTACGTATAGCTTAAAATCCTCGAATCCTAACTTAATTAGACTCAAAAGGTTTATTCCTTTGAGGCATGTGTGTCCTGTTGAATAACATGCAAACATTGAGGCAACCGCTAACAAAATAAATTCTTACACCAAACAGTTTACAGCGGAGCGCGACGCTAAAATCTCTTATCCGTACACATAGATGACGCGGTGTAGTGCTGCGCTAATCCTTTTCACGCGGAGAAAATACCCAGTCTTTTCTGACTTCATTTTGACTGTTGACAGACTTTCCTTTCAATTATGATTTTTGCCTCGACACTAAAAAATATCAACCGATTTGTCATCTCCTTTGCTCCTGAAACGTGTACAAATTTCCTTAAAGAAACTCGCTACCCACTTGTATTTGAGACCATTTAGTTGGTGCGCTAGATGGAAACCATATTCCTGTCAATAACACAGAAGAAAAAAAAACTCTCCATGTTCCCGGGAAGGATTTGAGCGTCTAAATGCATCGTTGTTAGTCGATCTCGCGATGTGTTATCTGCAGGGATCATCACATGATTCGCGTGTGATCGATAATGGATTCAGCAGAAATTTGCTTATTCCATAGGGGTCTTTTATTTACGGTGTGCAGATTACAAATGGTGCCACAATTTGTTGACACCTTACTGAAGTATCAGATATCATTCAAATGAATATGTGCCTAGAAATCGAGCAAGAAAAGATAAAAAGTAGGGCATTTCTCGCTGAGGGTTTTAGTTGAGCACTGCCATTTGGTACTGAAATGACGCTCTTCAGTTATTAGCAAAGCAGCAGCTACAGGCCGAAGATGATCACGTCTCTGGTAAACTGCTTTGCTGACCTTCACAACTTCTTACTCGATCAAGGGGACAACTCGCTAATTGGCGAAAAGGATTTCGAGGAATCTTCGGCCTAGAGACACCAATTCCCTGACTAATAATCATCAAGTTTCATAACTTCTGAAGATATACAAACGCTTAACCGGTAGAAATAAATAGCCCTTAAGATGTTTAAAATATATTTGACAAGTTCAATACTTCACTAAGGCACAACTGCTCAGTAGAGAACCATACTTTCGGAAGGTTGCATCCTAAAATATTTTACGATCTTTAAGCCGCGATGCATCGCAAGTTACAGCTTCAATGAGGTTTTCTGTCTTTGAGGCTGATGTGCCATAGAGTAATAAGGCCGTGAAACCAGTCAATTCCAAAAGTTGAGTCTCTGACCTGAAGTGGATGCCTAGACTTCTGGATCTCGAGCACACATTAGAGACGATTTGTACATGACCAGCACCCTGTCGATCGAGTGACTAGTAGAGGGAGTAGAGTTTCCGAAAACAACACTGTTTTTTCCTATAATAGGAGAGTCAATATCGCTGTATAGATGACTAAAATCTTTCTCAATGGTCCATGTTCATCTGTCAGCCAAAATAAAGCATGAGCAGACCTGTTCAAAAATAATGGGGGTCGACACACTCACCAAAAGGTATAACAAGCTGTAATTCCCATTCATATTCAAAACACCGATATACATCACTCTTCAATATAACTGAACCGTCTTATTTCACCCAACCGCTTTCTTGCCTGGGAAAGGGCATTCTCCAACTTCAAAATCTCCACCTGCTGTTCCATTTCCGCAGTCTTGTTTTCGTGGAGCGAGAGCTTTGAGTAATCCACGTCGAGCTCAGCCTCGCTAGTCAGCATGTGCTTAACACGCCCCACCAGAGAGCGGCAGGCTGATGTGACGGTCCGAGAAGCCGATTCGAGACTATCCTGGGTGGAGGACATATAGGAAGCCTTGACCCTGGAGGAAGCCACAAGCTGAGCTGTGGAAGCGGCCACTTCGTTAGAAGCCACAATCAGCTGCTCAAACGAGTTCTCCCCAGAAAGGGTTCCGTCTGCTGTGAAGATCAAAACATTAGTAGCGGAGGCGACGAATTTGGCGGCGGAGATCAGGCCCTCTGTCCACTTGTTGTGCTTCTTATAGAATGCGGTACGAGAGTTAGAACCTCTTCCCTTGTTCACAATCTCATTTTGAGCCTCCACAGCAGCCTGGATCAACAGGCCTATAGCGTTAGTTACTCCTATGGCGAGGGATAAGATGGCATCACTGATCTCACCATCGAGGTTCTCGACGCGAATGCCCTTGAGAGCGTTCAAATGTTCTGACGCGGACAAGATGGCTTTGGCGGCATTGCTCATCTCGCTGTCCACCAGCTCGCTTATGTTTTCCTTGCCTATCAGCACCTTCGGGGTAAGCTCCTCAATCAGAGCAGTAAGATGCTGCAGATTGGCTTGCACTTCCAAATTCCCGTCGATCACGTGATCCGCGCGATCGTCTTCGCTCAAGCCTTCCAGCTCCGGGGAGAGGATGCTTTTGAAGAAACTGACAACTTGTCTAGCGCATTCCTGTGCGCTCTCCAATAAACTATCAGCGTCCTTCTCAGACCTGCACATACGGGAGACGCCCTTTACGTTTAGGAGTACGTCAGATACGGTGGAGGTCAGCTCTGTTACGGACGAAAGCAGTGACAATGGCTCGCGGTCCTCGGGGCTGTCTGCGAGGAAGCCGTTGAAGGCGGAGGTAAAGTCGGTAGCCAGATCCGACGTACGTTCAACTTCTGAGCCGACGTATTCCGGAGAACAATTTTGGTTTCCTGCTTGCATGGGAGAGTCCATGTCAAAGATCCTTTCTTCAATTCTGTGACAGGCAGAAATGAGGATCGCGTCAATAATGGCACCGACGGATTCCTCAGACGACTGCTGCTGTCTGACAACTTCAGCCACCGCCTGGTCCATTGTTTGCTGCATGATCTCCAGCTCCTCCTCCAGCTGCTGAGTGGTCTCGTTGTCTTGCTGGGGAGCAGGAGGAGGTGGTGGTGGAGACTTGACATCAGACAGCTCTCTCTTGTGTTGATCAAAGATGGCTGTCAGATTCGCCGCATGTGATCTATCAGACGCAGCTAGTTGGTCCTCTAAAACACGGACCTGAGCCTCCAGCTTGTCTACAAGCTCCGATTGGGATGAGCGGATGCGGTCCACGTCAAGTCTGGCTCTGTCCCTTTCGCGGATAAGTCCAGCCAGTTCTACGTTCTTGGCTTTGAGATCCTTTTCGAGCTTTTCGCGTTTCTCAACAGACTCCTGTGCACTGGAGGCTCTCTGCTGTACCTTTTTGAACTTTGTCAAAAGGTTGAGATGCTCCTGGCGCAGCTGCGAATACAGCTTGGCCAGTTTTTCGTACTTTTCCTTATAAGATTCCAGTTGGGTGCGCAGTGCAGATGCGATCTCCTCAATCCCTGCGAGCTGAGAACGCGCATTTGAGTCTAGAGCCTGAAGCTCGTTTTCAAGAGCCTGCACGCGATGGTCGTACTGCTCCAGCATGAGCTGGTCTCTATCGTACTGGCCGCGTAGAGCAAGGATGTCTCTTTCTAACTCGGCGATTCTTCCCTGCGACTGCTGCTGCATTTGGCTAGCAACAAGCTGTTCCTGGGCCTGTTGCTGTTGCAACGCCTGCTGCTGCTGTTGCTCGTAAAACATCTGCTGCCGAGCCTGCTCCTCCTGTTCCGCTTGTCTTCTCTGGGCCTCAAAGTCGTAGAACGGAGCTGCAGCACCGAACCCAGTGGGAACAGCAGGCACAGACGGCGGAGGAGAAGGTGCTCTTGGAGGAAGGTTGACAGAAGTGGCTGAAGTGTTCTGATACGCAATTGGTTCAGGCGAAGGAGCCTTGGAGGGCAGCGGAATGTCGTCTACTGCATCCAAGTTGGGCGGTTCTACTCCGAGATTGGGGATAGTGATCAATGTGGCAAGGTACTTGATCGATCTGCAATCTTCGTAGAAATCGTACAGTCTAGCGTGCTGGGATATATAAGCCTCTTTAAGAGGGTCTAGAGCTCCCTCACTGGTTGTGTTTCCCATCGCACGCAGCATTGACGTGATGAATCTGTAGATACCATAACTTTCCGAAACAAGCGGGACAATCCCACTCACTTTACACTCGGATACTCGGGTGTGAGACAGAGAGGCAAAAATGAGTCTTTGCAAGTCATCTAAAGAATCCTGTAACGACATAAGATCCAAAATTGCTTCGTATCCCTCATTAGGGTCGCTCACGGTGCGCAAAGAAACATACTCTTCATACTCAAAAGTTCCGTTGAACCCAGTGTGGTTCCGGTGGAAGTCTAGCTTCCGCACAAGGAAACGTGAGTACTCTCTGATGAGTCTTCCGTAGTTCTTTAATCCATCGCCGGGAAACACTCTTCCTAGAGATTCGATCCATTCCTGGTTGCGAATCCCCTCACGAATGACAGAGGGATGACCTTCTTGGAGCACTTTGTGCATCGTGATAAGAGCCTTGAACAATTGCACTTCGTCTTGCTGCAACGGCTGAAGTCTCATCTCGTGCCAGAAGGCCTTGCCGGATCGATGGTCCCATGTGAAAACAATACATGCACGTACGTGCTTCCTCTTGGGACTGGTTTCATCGGGAGAGCATGCCTTGCGGATGCTTGTACTGATATCCGTTTCTGACCGCATGGTGGTGTATGTGGTTCGAGTCCGGGTAAAGTGATTTTGTGAATGGCTATTTCTAGATTTCTTAGCGGGAGAGCTAAGCAATTGTCAGCAGGATTCGCTATGGATCTATTTTTGCTTTAAGATTCTTATTATATAATGCGGAAGGTCTCAGGAACATATAAACATTATGTACTCTAGGTATGCTCGCAATGGCGATCTTCAAGCGTATTTGTTCAGCTTACAGAGCATCCCAGATACTGCTCCAAATTGGCGATGCATCTCAATTCAAACATTCCCTGAACAACTTCTTTTTGATGAGATAGATATATTCTCACGACCCATGTCTGAGTGCATATCGTAAATCTGATTATGCCCACCACATACGTGATGATCCATTCTCGTCCGAAATTAAAGACGTCGTTGATCATAAACTAACAGAGACGTTCTCCGCTTCCCTCTCTATTCACCAAACCGATCTTCCTCGTCCCCGAAATCGGTACATCTCTACACCAGCACGTGATAGGATGCAAAAGAAGAAAAAAAAAAAAAAACTGCACCTAAAAGCAACGCACCTTTAACAAACCACGCCTTTACTTGGTTATTTTATGACTTCTATCGAAAACCTCAAATCTTTTGGTAAGTTGAACCCCGTGGGAAACGGCATACTAACGACAAAGACCCTTTCGCCGACACTGGCGACGACGACACTCAAGCAACAAACTATATTCATATCCGTATTCAGCAGAGAAACGGAAGAAAGACTTTGACCACCGTTCAAGGTTTGCCAGAAGAATATGACTTGAAGAGGATTTTGAAAGTTTTGAAGAAAGATTTCGCCTGCAATGGCAACATCGTTAAGGCTGAAGAGCTGGGTGAAGTTATCCAGCTGCAAGGCGACCAGAGAGTTAAGGTTATGGAGTTTTTGACCTCTCAACTCGGTATGCAAAAGAAGAATATCAAGATCCACGGATTTTGATCGTCCGGCTGTGCCATTTTTGCTGCTCATTTTGTACTCTGTGTATTCGGAATCTATTTTATCAACTGATGGAGTTAACCTACACGGGCAGTCTGCGTTTTGCGAATATGACTTGTCTCGAAAAGAAAGCTTTCTACTGCCCAGTCATACCCCACTGATTGTATGATCAAGAACCAACCAATCAGTGACTGTACTGGCCCTTAGTGGAGGCCTTTTGAACAAACCGTGCAGCCTTTACTGAATGGAATGAAAGGTGCTCTTCATCTCTGAACTTGATTGGGAGAGGGGTTTAAGGATTCTTGCATGTTTTTCAGGTGGCGTGTCCGACAGGTTGATAAAGCATTTTCGGTTGGTCTTCTGTCAGTTTGCAATTGAGTGTACTGCGATGAGTGAAAAAGCACGCAGTGAGAGTTTCTTTTGATCTGATGCCATCGTAAGCCAATTCTGCTCAAGACTGATAAAAGACTACAGGGAACATCATACAAAGCATTATCAGGATAATGAGAATGTCTTTCAGCAGTAAAGTGGAGAATGCAGACTGGACTGTATAGCTCAACAGGAACCTGGATAACCATGTTGAAACAGCTGAAATTATGTTCTGCTTTGAAGTATCTGCTATGTGCTCTACTAGTTCGAGAAAATATCTTGAAAGTTCGATTTTCCTTCCTTGATTGGAGTTGAAGCACATCTTTTTTGTTGAAAATGGCAGCATTTATGAAGCCTTGGGGAGGTTCCATCAAAAGTGGCAAGGTTTAAAGATATGAAATGGCATGAGGTTTATGCTTTGCGGTTTATCGGTGTACGAGTTTGGTGCCAAAGTCCATACTCATAGTGAATAGTCCTACTCTTCGCACCCGCGGAGGAGGGGTGAAAATATTGTTTGATGTGTCAATCGACGAAGAAAATTGAGAAAGTTCCCGTCCTTTTATAGTTTTTCGAGATCACATTTGTGATACTTTTTGAGCCGCACGATTCCCTAAGCCGGGCTCATCTTGCATGAATAATTCTGCTGTTTTCGAGATAAACCCAAGGACAATAGGACCCGGTGATTTTGAAAATACATTGCTCGGATACTAAACCTATCGGAGATGTCCTATCCATGCATTGTGGTGATGATAACCGTGTCGAAATCGGGACCTGTCACAATGGTTCTTGTATAAATCTTTGTTCATGAAATCTACCCACTTGGTCGTAGAGGAATGCCCAATGGGGCACGATGCCTCTCCCCAGATCAGCCTTGTGTTACTCTAAAGAGTAAGCGCATCCAGCCAGCCCTGGTCATACCTTGATATATTGAAAATGTTCTCGAGAATGAAGTTAGGGAGCATTTTCACCTGACATATTGTATAACCAGAATGGCAAGCGCGGGTGTTATTCATCAATGAAAGGCTCTAACGTGGATTCTTCGAATCACATTTTCAGAGCTCTTTTACCTCTGATCACCGTCAGCCAGCATCGAGTAAGCATTCGGTGATCAATTCAAGAAATAAAAAATTCCGCTTTAACCTTTGTCTGATTGACTACTCTTTCTCACGACGCTACACTATCTATTGCCGCTTTAGTAGATTGGAATTTCAAAAATCTTCCCCCCAACCCGGATCACTTTCATTTGTAGCCAAGGCAATGAGGACACCGAACCACCACCCAACAACTAAATGTTAATTTGGTTGACCTTTTCACAGATACCAGGGTCAATGGTATTGAATTTCTGGTCAATGGACTTCAATACAACACAAGTACGTTACGGGATATAAAATTATCTTCTATATTGATTGAATGGAACTTTCATGTTAAATAAAAAAAGGGCCTGTACTTATAAAGTTTCTAGAATCAAAGGAGTAGCTTCCTGGAAAAAAATCTTCACAATTGTCAGAATGTATAGCGGGTGTAAATCTGTATTGACAATATTCTCAGTGTGTGTCCCTGGACTTCACTATAAGTTGCTTAACTATTTTGTCTAACATAAAGCACGGAAACCTCTCCTTCTATACCTACCATGTCTGACAGCTGCCATTTCCTCCTTTACCCAACAAATGCTAAAGTCTAGAGCTCAACAGAGTCTATCTTGCATAGATCACCGTTACATCATTCCTGATAATGTACGTTGCCTCTTATCATGCAGATCTTCTTCTGCCTTGCATAGATAGCAAGCACGAGGTCTTATCCACTCTTCCAAGAGGGAGATCTCAGTAGTATAACACTACCTATAACGACTCGAGTAGTACCTCGATATACAATATCACCCGCAGGAGGTTCGGGTTGCCAACAACACAACCTCAGGCCCTTCGGCCTCTGGGGCGGTCATGTTGCGACCCTTAACCCTTCGCAATATCCTTTGTAGGATTTCTACGCGGTCTACTGCAGCACGCAATGCATCCTGCAGTGGAGCAGATCAATTTATGGACTTCTGCAAAACAGGAAAACCGATAGATGCTCAGATCGGCTCTCTCTCATTAAGTAGCTGGCGCTTCCTTTATATATGGAAACAGTCGTGCCTCATGAATCCGATCCACTTTGTTGGACCACAGACTGGCTTTACGGTATAAATCTATTTAGTTAGTAGTATAGTAATACTCACTCTCCAACAACAATATCTTTTCTCATGTGCTTTGAGGCTCTACTTCATTGTGGCCGAGACATAAAAGCGCATTGTAAGGCAACACATTGGTGTAAGGTTTTATAATGCCATCAGATCTAAATTTGAAAAAGTCATGGCATCCCAAGCTACTGAAAAATCAGGAAAAGGTATGGGTCAAAGAACAAGAGGCTCTCAGTGAGCATAGAAAGATAAAGGAACGCCAGAGAGAGATAGCCGAAGAGCGAGAAAAAAAACAGTTGATGGAACTAAAACTGGCAAATGATCCTGATGCTCAGACAAAGCTCGAACAGATGAACAAAAAGATAGACTGGATGTACAATGACCCTAATGTAGCGTCCAAAACTAAAGACTCCTCCAGCGATGATTACCTTCTGGGTAAAAAACGTCTCGATGATCTCATTCTCACGAGAAAGCCAGCTTCTGCAAATGCTCTTGGTGGCTCTTTGGTCGAAAAGTCTGATTTGAGATTCAAAAATGCTTTAAGCGCCGGATCTGGGGCGAAGGAAAAGGACAACTTGATCAAAAGTCGAGAAGATCCAATGGCAAAGTTCAAACTAGAGCAGCTCAAGAGGAAAAGGAAGAAGAAGGCGATGCAATGACTTTGAAGTGTTTAATTAATGTATTTTATGACCTGGACCAAGTTTCTTCATCTTTGATTGTCAGATTTGTAGTCCGAACGATTCGGGGTGGGCCTAAATTCGACAGCCATTGTGTATCGCCATGCAATTGATATAAATGTTCGCCAGAAACATAGCAGCGAATCACTCACGCTCGGCGCATCAACCATTTAGTAACTCTTTTATAGAGTCAAACCACTCAGCAACATCATCTCCCAGAGACATAATCACCTGGTCGCTTTCTCCCTTTGTCTCAAGAAAGACTTTGGACTTTTGCTTATCATCACTTTTGAATTTCTTAATAATTATAAGCTCTTTCCCAGCCATGAGTTTATGGTAGGTCCAGATATCTTTTTGTTGTTTTGTTACAACCTCCGTCGTGTCAAAATTTCTCTTCTCCAAGAACAGGTTGTAAACCATCAAATGAACGGACTGACTTTGCAAAATGCCCGATTCACCAATCATAGGCAGGGAAGAGTAAAAAACCTTCCGTTCAGAGTCAGCCAAGACATAATAAAATGAAATGGTATGCGAGGAATGCCTGCTAGCGAGATTGGATCTATAAAAGTCGTCCAACTTTAGGCGCAGCTGATCCTCACTTGGATCTCGTTCCAATACTAGAGTGAATAAAATGTCACCGATTTTATACAGCACAATTGAGAATTGATCCAAAGTGCCTTTCTTCGTTTTCAGATATGCAAGCTTACTTTTAGTGACAAACTTTCCCTCAACAGTTTCATTGTCCTCGTCACCCGCAGAAGGAGTGGGTGCTTGTGGCCAAAAGTATTGGCCCATAGTGTCGAGTGCATTTGCGAACGGATCAAAAACTTCAAAGGTACGGGCCACGTTCACATAACTCAGCAGGTTTAAATGTGCCTCTGATTCTGTGGTAACTTGATCCACTGTTTCAAGAGCATGACAAGAGTCTAGGCTATGTATATAATTCACGAGATCAGCCATGGAGTCCCGCTCGATGGTTGCACATGTGATTTTGAGCACCCCGTAATGGTCACCCGGTGAAACATCGCTTACACAAAAGTCTACAACATCGCTGCATGGAAGAGGTCCTAAATCTTCTCTGGAAACTGATTTTTTCACAAAACTGCGGCCGGTGAAGTGACAAAGAGATCCCAGTCCAATTGTGGATAGATTTGCCGAAAAATTCTGTGCCCACCCCCTCCAATATTGAGACATCTCCGCTTTATCACAGTTATCAAGTGAACCTTGATGCAATGAGAATGATTTATACCCAAATGAGACCATATTTGCAATGTGCTGGGGCAGAGCTAAGCCCTCGGAAGAGGAACCATCCGATGAAAGGCTGAGGGTGCAAATGAACCAGTATATCGACTCAAATTTCAAAACAACTGTTCTGCTGACATCTGTGTCAAGGTGCATGTACTCTTCTCCTTCTTCGCTGCCAAACTGATGGCAAAACTGAAACGTGCCCAAGATGAGCCCCATCATTCTCAGCTGCTCATCCTCAATCGGCCGGTCGTTGTCAAGGCATACAAAGGTTACAACTTGTTTACGAAACGCTTCTTGATTCTCAGAGATCTTTTCACCTTTGACAATGGCTATGTATTTGAGAATGGGCACACTCTGTTGATTCATGAGACATACGGGAGGGATGTAAGGATGAGTATCGTCTCTCCAGTGCTTCCATCAACTCACCTCATGTTTTTGCATGGAACTGTTCAACTTGCTACACTCGAAGTGCTATTGCACGAATCATTGAGGCTCCCAGAGAGCCAGTATCGTGCATCGACTCCTTGATTGTATAGAAGAGCGCTCTTGCCTTCACTTACGGCTAGAGATAATCAGGGAGATAATCAGGGAGATAATCTCGGCTAATGAGACTTACATGATAAATTTCTCCTCTCGCCTAAACAACCGCATTAGTCAACCTGCTTCCTTCTCACCACGTCTCATGTGACACTGGGTGAAAGTTGGCCAATGTTAGTCTGAAGATCCCACGTCCTTTATTTTGCTAGCCCTCCTTTCGGCTGAGAAGTGGCTCTATAAAGGTTTATCATTGAGTAGAATGATGGAAACAGAAGCACATTTTTCAGTTTCTGAGCTATTCGTCTCTCAACTATTTCCACAATGCACAAAGCACTAAAAAGAAACTAGCACTTGACAACCTTGAGCGAACAAGTTTATTGTGGTACATCCGATGAGTCTGAGCTAGAGTAGTTAGGGGACATTTTAATTCAGTTGATGACTACTCTGTGACTACTGCTGCTGGTCTCCAACAGTGTCGAGAACTTTCAAGTCACCAGAGAATCTTGCAGGTTGTGCTGCTCATATGTGATTTAAGGATCTTATATGAAAACAATATTAAGGCGTATGCGTGGATCGAGTCGAGGTCACAGACTCTAGATTATGTGCTTTATCGATCTGATATCTCCACTGAACTCATCTGGTCAGCATTAGCACTGAATTGCCACAAGCTTTACATTTCCACAAGCTCTACATTTGGTGGCGACAGTACAAAAACTTCAAGCCAATAGTTTCACAACATTACAGGGACCGGTTGACCTTTTTACAGATGCCAGTGTCAATGGTATTGAATTTTTGGTCAATGGACTTCAATAAAACACAAGTACGTTATGAGATATATAATCATTCTGTATATTGATTCAATGGAACTTTTCTGTGAAAGGAAAGGAACTACCTGCCTTTGACATCTGGGAAAGCAAGGTGTGGTGATGTCGACGACAACATACTATGAGGTTTTAGAGATCTCAGAAGATGCAAGCACAAACGAGATAAAACGAGCGTATAGAGAAAAGCTGCTGAAATACCATCCCGACAAATCTGGACAACCCGACCACCGTATCGCAATCTTTCAAGAAGCGTACCAAATTCTATCGCGCGATGCCTCAAGGAAAGAGTACGATCTCACGTTGAGTGGAGCGCGACGAAAGTTGGGCATAGAAAAGGATGGGAGTGGTCTCGATATCTACTCTTTGGATGATTTTTCCATTATAGAGCTGACGGATCAAGATTTATACGTAAAAGACTGTCCTCGGTGTCATGCGAGAGAAAGCTTTCGACTGACTGAGGATGACCTAGAACAAGGAAGCGAGCTAGAATGCGAAGTAATAGCGCAGTGTGAGTCGTGTAGTCTCTGGCTGAGAGTACAGTATTCCATTGTTTGAAGATACCAAACAGCGTTGTCATGATCCATAAAGCTTGCAACCTGACAGTCTCTGGATAATTGTCGGAGCTCGAAATGTTGCGCGAGTATCAACGTGTCTCGCTGCTAATATAGATCCATGTTCTTTAGAAGGTACTCGAGGTTTGATGTGGGGCTGAGACTATCACAATATGACTATCGATGGCTTGCTGCCTCCCGATCCTCACTTTCCTTTACATCTTTCTTGTTAACAAAAAGGTTCTAATTTCTCTTTACATTTTATTTGTTCACAAAAAACAATCAAAGAGAAAAGGTGTCACTTGCTGTTTTAGTGCTTCTTTGAAGGCTTCAGTGGGCGTATGACCAAATTTGGCTCTCTTAACCAGCTTTGATTTCATCTGATTTCATCTTATTGGTTGGTGCCTTTGGCGTGGGCATGCGCATGTCCCAAGCAGAAAAAAGTGTCACACACTCTTGTCAGGCCTGCGCCGCCCTACACGAAGATGGTGGTGATTGCAAACTAATACCCTTAAACAAACTCTCGCCCGAAAAGGTCATTCATTTGTGCACGGGCGTGGCATGTCCCGCATAGGCAAGGGCACGATGTTCGATTATCATGCTTTTATAATAGAAGCTAGAGCATTTGAAAATCGAAGATGGTTGCTTTTCATTTCAAGTCAGTCTTTATGAGTGCGTGGTCAGAGCAGTTCAGTATGCCTTTCAATCATGGGAGTCGACCGGTCGAAATTTAATTCCGTCTTTGTGTTTTCTCGCTAATATAGCGTTAGCAACTTTCAAGTCTCGTCAGAATTTGATCACTTCGACGCATACCAAACTGAATCACATTTGGCTTGGATGTACAGTTGACGCGCTCAGAAGCAATAAATATCCGTAAGTCATTCTAGCAGCTGGGGAGAAGCTCCCCAAATCATCTGCTGCGCATGAGAATCGAAGGTTTTTGAGGTCAGGTAAATCCACAAGGTTGAAGGTATTTCGATGAATTGGAAACATGGGCACAAATTAGAGGCTAGCCCCCCTTCATAGAAATCATGTTAAAGCGCACAAGGGATTGATACAAAGAGCTCACTCCGATGGTTTCGGTCTTATGAAGTCTAAATCGACACATTTTGTTGGGTCCATTGGCGCGTCATGCTGTCTATGAAGTTGCTCGCTTCAGTAAAGACCACCCAAAAAAAAAAAATACTCTAATTCCCAAAAGATCACTTTTTAATGACAATCGGCTAACTACAAAATCGGTCAAAAAAGTAAACGTGCGATGAAACATTACATACCACCCATACCACCCATGCCACCGAATTGTTTCATCATGTCTTTCATTTGAGGGTTATTCATCATCTGCCTCACTTGCGGACTATTCGCCATTTGTCTCATTTGTGGATTATTCATCATTGAAGCCATATCTTCCTGGGACGGCATTCCGCCTGAGCCGAGCATATTCATCATGTTATTCATCATGCCTGAGGGAGGTTTCATCCTTGGGTTGGCTTGCATGTTCTTAGTGGTTGATGCCATCCGAGCCATCATTTTCTGCTGTAAAAGAACAGACTCTACTTCTGCGACCGAAGTTCCAGAGCCCCTAGCTACACGAACAATTCTTGATGGTTGATCTATGAAAACAAGTCCGTCAGACTTGAGCTCGGCATCGGTCATGGAATCAAGAACGTAAATCATTCTCTTCAACCTCAAAGAAGCTTCCTCATCTCCAACTTGTCCCAGCATGGCACCCATTCCTCCGGGCAACATGTTGGCTAATTTCGAAAGAGGTCCCATCTTTAAAATATTGTTCATCTGCGTCTGGAAGTCGAGCAACGTAAACTTTCCCTCTTGGAAATTCTTCATACTCTCTTTTTGATCCAAATCCAAGGATTGAACGTGTTCCATGAGCCCCTGAATGTCACCGATTCCGAGTAATTTACTGATGAACTGGCGAGGAGAAAACGTTTCCAAATCAGTAACGTGTTCGCCCGTTCCAATGAAGGCGATCGGTGTATTTGTTGCAGCCACTGCAGAAATAGCTCCTCCTCCCTTTGCGTGTCCATCCATCTTGGTTAATAAAATGGCACCAAAATTGGAGCTTTCTTTGAACGCTTTTGACTGAGACTCAGCAGCTTGACCAATTGAGGCATCCAAAACCATCACTGTTTGGTTTGGACTGACCGCTTGTTCGATCTGGACCATCTCTTCGAAAAGCTCGCTCTCTTGCCGATGCCTACCACTAGTATCCACGATGATAACTTCGAATTTCTCCTTCTTGAACCTTTCTACACCTTCCCGGGCCACTTTTACAGGATCTAGCTCGGTGTAGGAACCATAGAAGGGGATTCTAGATTTTGTGGCATTCTGCTTTAACTGATCAAAAGCACCGGCACGGAAAGTGTCTGCACAGACAAGACCCACTTTGAAACCACGTCTTTGATAAAAAACTGCCAACTTTGTACACGACGTAGTTTTACCAGCACCTTGAAGACCTACAAACATGATAACGTTGCTCTGCTTTTTTGACGGTTTAAAAAGCTTTGCTTCGCAATCCACCAGATTACAGAGCTCGTCGAAAACGGTTTTCTGAATCAGCTTCTTCTTATTGATCCCCGGTTTATTCTCTACGTTGATTTGCTTCTTGATACGCTCACGGAGCTTCGACACCAGCCGGATGTTGACATCGGCTTCCAGCAAAGCCGAACAGATCTCCTTCAGCATATCGCTTATAGCATCTTCGGTTACATTGGTCTTTGTCACTTCGCTCACTGCGTTGTTGATCCGCCGTCCTAAGTCTGCTAAAACCATGGTGAGTGGTGTAAGGTGGTGGTCACGTGACTTGAGGGGGCAGAAGGGCATTCGGGGCTCGAAGGGTTACTCCGTTTGGGTTGGTCAGGGCGTGCATTATAATTCGCAAGGCAATTCCGTAAAATAAGTGAGAGCAGCGCAGCCTTGGAAATTTTAGACTTTGAAGCCGAGGCACGCTTTTTAATGGGTCTTGATGGGTATAAAAGGCCCGATCTAAAGCCCTTTTTTTTTTTTTCAACTTTTTTCTTTTTGTTTTCTCAAGTTTGAGGAACAGAGCTCTGAGCTTTTCCCTTTTTAAGTAAATAAAACATAGCTTCGTTCGCTTTCTCAAAGTACTAAAACATCAAAGTTCGCCTACGTACTACCACATTAGGCAATATGTAAGCGAGTTTAGCTTGTGCACGACTGCCCAATAAAACGGCTTCCTCCCCTTATCTTTCGAACAATGACAATCGTGGTACTAGGGTACGTTGTTGCAACGTAGTAATGACTGACACAGAGATCTGGAATCGTTGGTCTGTACACCACTTACTCCCTTATCAAGTTCGGTAATGTAACTCCATCGGACATATCCGTTATCGCAGAGCACTTGCCCGGAGATCAATCCACAAATTACACTTCGCCTTGGGCTGGTGGTAACTTCTCTTGCATATCGCCTGGTGATGAGCTCACTCTCGCTTCAGACAAGTTCACCTACACCAATCTGAAAAAGTTACAGGCGGATTTGGGTGGAGAGGCTTGTGGGCTGCAAAATCTGCCCACTACCGAGTACTGGGATTTTGTTCCCCCCAAGGCTAAAATTGAGTCATTGAAAACGTATTTGATAGACTTCAAAATTGAGTCAGATGTTCCTGAGGGGGCCGTGTTCGGCATTTCCTATACAACGTGGAACTTTAACTGTCCATTATTTTTAGTCAATTTCCAGATCTTTCTGGAGCAGTTGGGCGTCAAATTCAGTAGACGTACTCTATCGCACATCTCACAAGCCTTTTTGACTTCAGACACAAAATATGTCTTTAATTGCACCGGGATTGGCGCTCGCCATATTGGCGGAGTAGAGGATACTAAAGTTTACCCTGCTAGAGGTCAAGTTGTTGTTGTTAAGGCGCCTCACATCAAGATGAATAGAACAAGATGGGGCAAAGATTCCGCTACGTACATCATTCCAAGGCCATTTTCCGGTGACTCAGTTGTGCTTGGAGGGTTTCTTCAAAAGGATAACTGGACAGGAGACTGCTTCAAGTATGAAACTGAGGATATCTTGCAAAGAACCACTCAGCTGATGCCTGAGCTTTTAGAGCACGACTTTGAGATCATTCGTGTTGCTGCAGGTCTCAGGCCCTCTCGCCATGGTGGAACAAGGATTGAAAAAGAGGAGCTCGGAGATGGCAAAGCGGTGATTCATAACTATGGCGCTGGGGGTTATGGATACCAATCTGGGTTGGGGATGGCTTTCAAAGCGGTGTCCCTGTTGAGGGGGTCGAAGCTGTAGGACTGTAGTACGGCAAGTTGTGACAGAATTTGTTCTTCCCTCTGTGCGCTCTGGTTCGCCAGGGCCCAGCCATCATCCGCATAAGAAATACTAAATAAATCTTAATGTATTATGTGACGACAAGTTTAGTCGGCTAGCGATCAATTATGTCTACCTGCGAGCATTATTAGTGAATTGAAAGAAATATTTGTCACTTTGAGGCACGAATGTACTGAAAAAATACTCATCCTACTGCTAGGCAGAAATGAATAATATCACACTCATTACTAATTAGTTGGGCATCGGCGGTCGGCTCTTGTAAAAAGTTGAAATTTCCTCTCCCTGACAGCTTCTCGCAAATTTACGCAAACTAGATCTTGATGCAATGTCTACTCTGTGCGCTTCCTTCGAAAGATCGCTTCTTCTCAGGGAATAGATGATTACTTTAAAGGGTGCAGGTACTGATGATCCAATCCTCCAACTAACTCGAATTGGATGACAACTCAACTGTTACCTATTACAACCGAGGAAAATCTTGCTGCATTCCCTACAAACACAATGATAGACTTGAGTTCCTGTTGATGGCTACTAGCCAGCCATCTCATTAATAACTTTTCATCCCAATGGAGATGTTCGAAACCGCTTCATCTTAAGTATGGTTGCCAACAGTAAATTATCTCGACGTGTCAACCACGTATCTACCGATGACAGTTCCAGCCTCCATCTCTTTATAAATTCTGGGAACCTCAGATAATCCAGCCAGTTTGATAGGAGACTTCACCTCGCCTCTAGCGAAAAAGTCCAAAGCCTCTTTTGTATCTTTTCTATTGCCCACGTAGGATCCCTTCACTTTTATACTCTTGACCACGTGAGAGAATACATCAGACTTGCAAACAGCGTCGGCAGGCATACCGACAAGAATAACTGTCCCCGTGGGACGAACGTACTGGCACGACTGCTGAATGGCTTTTTCCGCAGTAGAAACATTAATCACACCGTGAGGCCCTCCGTTGGTGGCAGCTTGAATGTCTGCTACTATATCTTTGCTTTTGGTAAAGTCTATATATACATCTCCTCCAAGCGAGCTGAAAAGTCCTTCCTTGGCAGGATCACCTCCGTCGATACCCAATACTCTGAATCCCATTGCCTTTGCGTATTGGATGGCCAGAGATCCCAAACCTCCTGCGGCTCCAGAGATTGCTACCCAGTTCCCCTTGCGCAGCTCAGCATCTTTCAAAGCTTTGTACACCGTGATCCCTGCGCACAGAATGGGGGCCACCTGAGCCAAATCGGTACCTTGGGGGATATGGGCTGCCTGTTCCGCATCAGCGGTAGCGTACTGTTGGAAAGATCCGTCGTGGGTGTATCCGCTAAGATCTGCATGAGTACAATTAGATTCATACCCAGCGTCGCAATACTCACAGTCAAGGCAAGATCCGTTGAGCCACTTAATGCCTGCATAATCTCCGATTTCGAAATTCTTCACCTCAGAACCTTTAGCTACAACCACACCCGCTCCCTCATGACCACCCACTAAGGGTAACTTGACAGGAAGAGGCCAGTCTCCTTTCCAAGCATGCAGATCTGTGTGGCACACCCCTGAGTACTTGACATTGATCAAAATCTCGTTTGGCTTGGGCGTGGGTACCGGAATTTCCTTGTACTCAAGCGGACCCTTGTGTTGCGAGAATACCACCCCCATTTGGATTTTTGGAATCTGAAATTGGGAGCTGAAGCGAATGACTTGAGAGAAGCTACTCCTCACATTCCTAGCAAAACATCTTTGAAGCATTGGAGATTATAGTGTGCGTATATGAAATTTCAGACGATATATGTATCGCGGATCAGCTGATCTGCAGGTGCACTCAGAATGACCGATATAATACAATAGATGACTGTTATCGGTAGAATGACCCTCCCCATTCGCCAAAACTATTTTCCTGCCACGCACGTCTTGGCGAGAGCCCCCTTTTTTTTATTTTATACGTCCAACAGGTTTTTAAGACTTAGCATAGCCTTTAACGTACAGGCAACTGCACTTCTATGGGTTAACTAAAACTTTACATCCCACACATTTTCATCCCACGGAAATAAAATTCGGGCTTAGCCTTTGTGACGCACTAGCGAAATCGTATCATTTGTCCACACGGTTTTATCCATGACTTTCACTTCGCGATAAACGATTCCCGGTGAAATCCGGGTACCTCTCATGCATGTCGGAAAAAGGTTTTGCCGCTCTATAATTCAAACCGTAAAGATATTTGATGCAGCTGCTCGGGTATTGCTGTAGGTTATTGTCATTACGTGCCCTCATGGTACTTGGCTTACTCTAGGCTATCATCTTTTCAGCAGAAAAGATCACATTTTTTATAACTTTAGCAACGCTATAAAGAAAGAGTAAGTCAGGCTGAGTCCCATTTGGGAATCCACCCGCCCTCTTTCGTTCCCTTATTGTCTAGTGCGGGTGGCTTTTTGCGGGAATGGTGTGGTGCACCATACCACATAGCTACAAAGCGAGACTCTTCGTGCTGATATAAACGAAATGCGCTCATCACCTTTTGCTCGCCAAAAGAAAATTAAAACATGACCGTGTTGTTATTTGCTGAAGCTTTTTACAAAAGTAGGATCCTCTCCTTTTTCATAACGAGTTGGTGGACATGATTAATATGTCGTTACACATACAGAGCTTGTCGTTTTGTCTCGTGAGGCACATGCATTTACAGGAACAGTGATCTTAGTACCAGATAGATTCACCAGTTGGCCTGCTCAGTTCAAGCTACTCGATTTTAAATATTTGTGATAGCTTATTAGTTAGGCAGCTCAGCACTCAAGCCGATTGGCTCAAACTGTCAGCCACTATCGCGCCTTCTCTGACAGCGCTACAGTCATCTGGTTCTTTGGTTAAGACAATTTAATGTCTGGGACTGCAAGATGTTAGAAACAGAATGTTGTGTCGTCTGCCTTTTCACTATAGCCATCTCGAATTAGCTTCAAGTCAATGTCCTTATTGCGATTCCGTAGTCTGCCACGTAAGTGCAGCTCAAGTCAGTTAGGTGGCGGTCGATTTGACATGAACCATTGAATTGAACCTCCGGCCGCCGCCTTATGTGGACCACCCAGACACCACCAGCCCCACAACCCCACATGCCTCCACCTGTTCCCTTTTCCATGGCGAACAAGAAACTGGTGACCTCCTTGTACCGTCGTTCTTTGAGGACCGCGCACGATTGGATTAACAAAAAAGACTTTTATCGATTAAAAGCTGCTGAAATAAGAGATAGGTTCGAGGCAAACAAAAAGGTGGAAAACCCCACTCAATTGAAGGTATGTTTGTTGTGTCATTTCACTAACGAGTAGTACTTGCTCGAAAAGACGGAAGAACTACTGGAAACGTATGCCCATCCCGATCCCATTATTCCCCCTTGCAGGCCAGGAGGAACAAAATTCGACAGGAACATCCCCCCAAGGGAGGGTACTATGATTCCGAGCGATGCCTAAGTATATTTATTATTATTTATCAAATATTTATTAAAGAATGTGACTGGTCATGTAGACTTTTCCTTACAGATTGTGTAAATCGCGACTGATCATTTTCCCCTCCCGATGCTTCAACTCCCTATGCTTCAAACTCTCAGAGCATTACTCAACTGGTACTGGTTTCTTATACTTCGCTCAGGATACGAAGAAGGTTTGTCAATTATCATCAAATTTCTAACCTCTAGTTCTGACTCTACCTGCTGCCCCTGAATTTGCTCAGCAACACCATACACAAGTGCAATGTTCGCTATACCAGCATTACAGGACTTTATTCGAAACAAAAGGCACAGAGCCTGCCATGTGGCCCGTCATTGCATTACTCGTCTTTATGACAGTAGGGCTGGGGAGCAGAGTCTGGAGAAAGAAGCGCTATTTCAAAATGCACTCAGATCCAGATGCGTTCCACACTTACAGTGAGTTGTGTTATGACTCTCCGTTTTATGATTCCTCCACAGACTCGGAAGAGTCGGATTTCATCTCACTGTACGATGATTTAAAGTACAACGTGATTGAGGACCCTTTCGAAGTTTACAAGCGTGATCTAATAGAACTGTATATTCATTAAGCAAATTAATACGAAGAAGCCTTAGCTTCCTTCTCATCAGTTGCCGAGGCATCCACGACAACATCGGCACTGGAGCCGTCTTGCGCAATATCACCCTCGCGCATTCTGCGGAATAGCGCTTCCTGCTCACTCTTTGTGAGTTCATTCTTCTTCTTGCCTTTCAAGTGATACATGGGATTCAAAGATCTCAACGTGACTCCTTTCAAAAATGGAAGGTGACCATTTTTCTCCTCGAAAAGCATCAGAATTAAGGTAACAATGATAAACAACCAGTAAATGTTGTAGGAAATCACAGAACCATAAGTGGCAGAGTTTTGCCATCCCAAAAGCGAATTGAAGACGTCCCAACCGTTGTCGATTTCTGGATTGCAGCAGTTAACGTGCCACACCGATTTGCTGATGTCGTAAGTGCCTGGCCCCGATCCATTTTCAGCGGCATCACCTCCTGTTCGCTTGTTGTAGGTATTCATCTCAAAGAACCAAATACCTCTGGAGAAAAGTCCAGCAGAAATGAGATACAAGATGGCAGTGGAAATGCAGAGGAAAATCTGCAAAGAGACAGTAGATCCGGAAAAGTAAAGAATAGTACCCACTGCGACACCAGCCACAATACCACAGAAAACAGGAAGAGGGAAAGAAGAAGCTGGAGTTCCGATTCCAACACCACCCACAAAAACAACAGCTTCCAAACCCTCTCTGAGGCATGTAATGAATGGTAAAATGAACATGGAGTATTTCTTGGTAAGATGTCCGATTTTGAAACGATCTCTCTTGTTTTCAGGAGTCTCCACAATAGCCCTTGCCAGCTTGACTCTCCACTTTTCCTGCATTTTGTTTACCCTCAGCATAGCAATACCCATCATTGTAATCAACACTGTGGCAATAATACAGAACGTTCCTTCCCAGATATCTTCAGACTGTCCCCAAATATCGCGCCCCAATCCATAGAATGTTCCAATGAATGCACCACCGATAATCAGACAAATAAAGACACCTAAAAACGAACCCAGCCAAACTTGTCGACGGAGCTTCTTATAAACTGTTGGGTCGTCTCCCATGCTACCTATACCTTGTTTGAGAAAGGCCAGCAGAACTGAAACCACAACCACAGCTTCCAAAGCTTCTCTGAAGACGATGAAAAAAATCTGTACGTTAAAAACGTCCACCATTGCAGTATTGGTTGTTGGGGTGGTGCTGCCTTTAAATAAATTTATCAGAACGATCAATTTAAGGACCTGCATGTGCATGCGTGTGCATGAGAAACTTCTCACTAGGACCCTCACGATCAGCGAGTCAAAGTTTGTTTTGAAACGGAAAAGAGCAATTCCCCGCTTTCTCCCTCGACTTGGTATGCATATACGCGAAATCATTCATCTCTTTGTCCACTGAAGGCGCTTGCACGGTGGGCCCGCTTTTATCGGGCACAAGCTTTATGCATGTAAAATAACACTGCAAATCCTCTGCCGAATGCTTATATCGGTGCTGATCCTAATTGAAGTCTAACCTACTTGAGTTACAGCAAAAACTTTTAATATAAATAAATTGAAGCCAAAAGTACGAATTTGCTCATTGCAAACAATTTGCTCGCTCATAAATGCAGCACTATCTATTCCATTAGTCTGATTGGCCAGCGCGCGTTGCAGATCATAATTTTTTGCAGACGGCAGAGAAAAAGCCTCAAATGGGCTGTGCACGACTAATTATACAGTTAGATACTTTACATTGTTCCTGCTTTTGTCGTTTTGGAAGGCAAAATCAAATGACCCGTTCTTGACGTAAAATTGCTGTCTCTCCCGCAGAACACCTTTCAATTCAGTCGTACCGCAGTTTGAGATGTTGATATCAAGCACCTCAGCTATCCTCTGTATTTCCGAACTGTACTCACATGGCAATCTCTACCGAACTGATTTTTATACACATTACTCCCTTCAGCTCTTAAATAGTCGACAACTGGGCCCAACTGACCTCATAGAAAATGCTGATGGTAATACAACTCTAGCTGTGTATGTCATTATGTGGCTCTCTGGAGTGGCACATCTGAGAAGTGTTTAAACACATACAATCAGTGTTACAAACAGAATTGGAGAGAGAAAGCTGCAACACAAGAAAGTGGCAATTTCAGAGAGTTTGAGGCGAAAGACCACGAGAGTAAGAAGTATGCGTGAGCACGCTAGCTCGAATATGAAACCACTTACTTTTTGCTACGAAGCGCATTGTAAATTCTGTTTGGGTCGCAAGCGGCAATAGTCCATAATCAGATATAACCAGGTGCAGAGCTTGCATCCCAACGGGTCTGACTTGGAACTCAGCTATCTCATGCATTACTTGACAAGGAGGGCACGAGTTGCCCATGTGTTGCAAGTATTTGGGAGGCGTAACATACTAAAGACTCGTAATAGCCAACCAAAGATTTAAATCGGCTCTCAGGGCTTTTGAAGAGTATGATTGCTCGTTCATCTTACATTTTGCAGAATGACAATTACCAACTTGATAATATCAGTTTAATATCAGCAACGTGACCTCGCACTAGATGCTTTTTACCATGAAATCAATAGATTAAAGACTCGGGTACCGTATCTTAGTCGTTTGACTCTCCTAAAAAAGAATAAAACTCCTAGATAAAGTACTCAGGCTGCTCCATACAGATAGCTGCTAATTGAAACACAGCCAGCAGCTACTACTACATCTAGAGGGGCTAGCTGGGGTCGATCCTTTGGCGATAGCCGCGGTACAAGATCAAAAAAGTCACAACTAGAGTCGCTATTAGCGTATTGAAAGACACCACTGGCAGATGAATTCTCGGCGGCCTCCATCTTCCAGCTAGAGTGTTGAGTGTCAAAAAACAAACTGTTGGAGGGCGCCAGCTCATACAGGCAAAAGAGACCATTCACCGAAACCTCCTTTGCCTCCACAAATGCCTTCATCATCTAGAGATTCTTTGAATAGGTTTGTCTCGATCTTTTAAAAGCGAAGAACGAATGTTCGTTTGCAAATCACCCTGCGTTTGCCTTCATGGATACACTTCAAATGATCGAACGTCTACTTCTGTAAGAAATGCAGAATATTTGCCGCTTGATTTCGAGCTTGCAGGAAACATGGAGAAGCTCGGTTTGACTCAAAAACTTTTCCAAACTATGACTGACCGTTCCTTTGATTTTTTTGTATTCGACGGTCCCAGCACGACCAGAGAGTGATCTGGATTGAGCTGCTGTAGAGGTTCGTAACTGGGAAGACAATTTCAAAAGACTCAAACTACTGGACAATCGTTGATCACGTGTAAGAGCGGTTCATCAATTTTCATGCATAGCTTACCCGCGAAAGACTCTTCATGAGAGATTATTTCTGACCACATTATGATGTTTATAAGCCCAAGAGAAAGAGGCAATATGCCTCTAATGGTCTTGGGAATTCTTGGGCCATTGACTATAACGTACTCCAATTCCCGACTTGGTTGCAATACCTTGGCCCATTGAGCTATTTATCGGATGATTTCCAGCGGTTCTATAATAGTGACTGTGCCTATGGTGGTTTGATAGTCTGTTCTCTTGCTGTCTTCTGAAAGCTCTGTTGTGAAGTCCGCGATTCTTGCGACTTTGTCTACCGTTACATAAAATGGTGCTGACCAAAAAGGTTTCAAAAGAGATTTCAGTTAACGGCACTAACGGAATAGTTGTTTGCAGGGTTTGACCACTTTTTAGTCCACGAAAAGTTTATAGTACGGCCCTATGTAAGGGTAAATCGCTTTTTTTCCGCCACCCCAGTGACAGATTTCGGCTTTATGCAAGAGCTTCTCCTCTTTTGACGCACATGAGGTGACGTTTCTCCTCTTTTCATGCAGACCGGAAGGAAATTGTTAGTTATTTTCCCACTTTTCATGCACCCCGGAGATTCACGGTCGGCTTTATGCACAACAAGGCCGGGTTAGACCATCTGTGCGGCTCAAATGATGACACAAATGCAATCTCGAAAAACTATAAAAAGAGGGGGAATTTCCCACTTTTTCTTCGTCGACCAACGGATCAACCAACGGATCAACCACCTTTCCACCCCCCTCCGCGGGTGCGAAGAGCAGGACTAATCACTCTTAACATGAGAATGGACTATGGCGCCAAAGCCATACACCGATAAACAAACCAAGTATAAACCTGATACTATTTCCCATCTTTAAACCTTGCCACTTTGGATCAATGATTGTGACCTCCCCAAGGTCTCATAAATGCTGCCACTTTCTTCCCAAAAGTGATGTGCTTTAACTCCCAATTGAAGTACTCAAGATCAATTTGGATGTGAGTCTGAAGTCCCCAATTCAGCTCACTTGCCGCTTATTCGGATCAAGAGAACCGCAACTCCCCATTGCGCTCTCTTACTGACGACAAATTTTAAGGATTACAAAGGAAAGTCTTTTTGCTGAGATTTTCTGGAATGTTAAAATAGCCTTTCAAAAGGAATAAAATCTGAGCCTCAGGTCAAGTATGTGACTGGGAGCATCCAAAGGAGTGATCGCGAGCGCTCTGGAGGTTGTCTTCCGGGATCAAAAAGATCTGGGCCAGATATTAATGCTGGTTTCTGTGGAGCTTTGAGAGGTCTCGCGAACTCTCAAGGTGGGCCACTGTCGGATTTGCTATTTAGTTTGCTTTGCTTTGCTTTGAATAAATTTTTGTGTGTGTTCAAAATTTGGTTTTTCTTGTTCTTTTGTCTTAGTTTAAAAGACGTAGAAGTCTGTTTTAACCTATACCATATACTTCTTATAGCTACATTTCAACCGATCAAAATTCAACGTTCACACATCTGTAAAGTATCAGCCAGAAAATTGCTTCTTGAAGTCCAACCTTGGAAAATTATGTTGAGTTTGGTTTGTATTGCAAGTTGTCCGTTTCCTTCTCTTAAGTTCAATTTGAATTAGTCGGCTTCTCTCAAAAACCTTTTTCAAGCGATGACTGACCATATTGCGTAATGCACACACTCCAAACACGACCAGAGAGTGATCTAGGGATCACATCTCCATCGTTTGGTTCTAGCAAAAGAGTGTTGAGAAGAGAAGCATGTTGTAGCTTGGAAGTGTCTGTATCCTGTGGTTGTGTCCATGGGCCATTAGTTTCAAATTGAGCTGCTGTCTGGGCTCGTGCCTGGAAAGATTATTCCAGAAGACCCGAACCACTGGACAATCATTGATCACATGTGAGAGTGATTCATCACGCTGCATGTATAGCGCACATTTCTTCCACGAAAGGCTTCTCTAGGATCATATTGTTTCTGATCAAGCTAGGATGAAACTTTCTGTGATTCCAAGAGAAAAAGGTGATAGGCCTCCAACACTTCTGGGAACTCTTGGTGTACCATTGACAATTTCCACCATAATTTACTCTGATTTCCTGACTGTGTACCTTAGCCCATTGAGGTATAATGGGGTGATTTCCAGCGGTCCTATAGTAGTGACTGTGGAAAAGGACTTTCCTTAATCTCTTGTTCCCCTGTCCTTACATAGTTGATAATGTCTCTAATACTATTTGGGAGAGCTTTCTCGACCTTTGCAGAGGGTAGTGCCATATTGTTGCCCACAGTTAAAGTGAGAAATTCCTTATTCAAACCTTCTGTTACGGGGATTACTGTAAATGGCTGTTTGCAGGGTGTGACTACTTCCAACCATGCTCTCAGGTACATCTGCAAATTGCTGTGTCACCCCTAATCCAAAAGTCTGGCTTATAGAGAGCGGCGAAACATTCCGGTTCCTTGTAGAGTAATGGTGAGCACCACACAGCGCTGAGATTTCTAATCCGATCTAATCTGTGGAACCATTTGGTAATTAGCTCTTGGATAGAAGCTCGGTAGTAGCAATATGGATAGTCAGTGTGTGGAAGTGTCAGATATATCCATTTTGCTCGCTTTCCCTTAAGCTGATGTTTGAGATCAATGAGTCCTCCTAGGCGGATTGGTACGTGAATCCTTCCTCTGCCAATACCTTGAGATCCTTCTTGAAACTTTTTCCTGATGTATTTCATAAGCTTATCTATGTGTTCCTCTGGCATGGGGTCATGAGAATCAAGAAAATAGATAGTAGAGAAGATGTACATATTGAACGATACAGCTCTTGTTACAAGCGGTAAGTCCATGTAAAAGCTCTATCTTTTTTTGATGTTTTCGAATTCATCCTTCCAGTTGACTCCTTGTAGGGGAACACCAAGGTATTTCATGTTCTCAGAGATGAGACATGCGTTACCTGGTATTACTCCTTCATCCTTTTTCGGGCGTTGCTCGGTATACATGACATTCGTTTTCCTGGAATTGACTTTGAGTTCCCATACCTGCTCGAATTCTTCAAAACTTTGAATTGCCGCTCTGTGATCTTCCTGATTTTTCAATCAACCACAAGATCATCTGCATAAACTGAAACCTTCATACTGAAATCGAAAATCTTGGTGAAGCTTATGCCAGCGACTTAAAGTATGTAAAAAATCTTTATACATTCAACGTAAGAATTTAAAGTGAAAATTGACCTTGGAAATAAACCTTGCGCCTGCAGTCCCTCTTTTAGAACAGATAATTTTTAGTGTTTGCGTAAACCTGAGGTCTCACTTGTTTTTGAATCAAGCCTCAAATTCTTGGTAATTGCTTCACTGCTCAAATGACATCAGAGCATGTAATATGACTGAGAACCATAAAATTAGTGTTTGCACCGCCATGTTTCGATCCCGAAAGCTATTGAATAAGTGTTTAGAAAACCGTCAGAGCATCCTTGGATTGGAAAAAGAGCTACCACATTTTCAACTCTCAGATGTATAGTAGACGAGCTTTGATCTCGAGAAAGGCATGAGAATTACGCAGTATTCGAGGGGTATTAGAGAACTTTTAACCCTCTACTTTGTCTTTGAATTACGCAAATATGGAGGGTATTTCACCGACAAGAAGAATTATTTTGAATGTTTTGCTAAATACATCCTTTTTAAAGCCTCAAAAGATGTTTCTCAGGTTAGTCTGGCAATTACGCTATCTTTCTTTGCCCCTTGAATTTGTCTGCAATTAAGGAGTATTTCTGAGATATTATTATATTTCCAGGTGTATAACCAGATCAAGGATTAGAAATACTCTTGGCCAAAATACGTGATCAACCTTTTAATGAGAGACGCATGCTGCGGACAGATAAGACGTGTCGCCGGGAGTCAGTAGAGGTTGAGATGTATCAACCTGAGTTGAATAATGAGAGCACGTCTCTGCAGGGTTCAGTAAGAGTCTCTCAGAGAAAAAAGAGGAGACCTCTAGATCAATTTTTTCCATTTTGAGATCACCTCAGGTTGGTTGTGGTCATTTTTCAGGAACTACGAATCGCTACTCGCCCTCTGCTCGGTTGTTTACCCTCTTTACTTCAATCTTTAAGAGCTTGCTGGTAGACTATAGACACAGAATAACCCATGACTCAAAGAGGAGCTGTAACGGCACTCTCGTCTGTTAAAAAAAAAAGTGAATTTAGACATGTTTGATAACAAAGGTAAGCTGGAATTTTGTATTATTCCAGGTGTAATTTGAATATCTTCGCGCCTTTCTTTTTCTTCGGAATAAAGCAAACATTGAGGCTTTTTGGCGACATAAAAGTTTATTCAAGCTTATTTGTGAAATAAATGTTTTTAGAAGGGTAATTTGATAATCTAAAAATCAAGTTTTCTCCCAGAATCTTCATATAATTGAGGAGCATTTTGGGATAGAATTTTAAATATAGGGGTAATAAAGAGTCAAATAGAGATCACGTTGTAGTGGACGAGTATTTCAATAAATTGGTAGATCTTTTAACCAGGTGAGGCCCCCAGCTCAATGAGACCTACTCTAGAGGAAATTCTACGAATGAACGCATAAGATGTACGACAGAAGATGTACGATGTGTCAAGCAAAGTCTATGGCAACGTGCAGTGAGTCGTGATTAGTCTGGGTATGCACATTTTTCAGCCAGTGTCCGCTTTGCGTTTCAGTGATTTGCCAGGCGACATCTCTAAGCAAATTATTTCGGTCAGGCAAGGGTCTATTTACGTGGATCATTATTACCCATCGAGTCGTATTTAACACAAATGAATTCGATAGTTCAGAAATATTGCCATATAATTCACCAGTCCACGAGTTCAGCGACTAGTTCCTGTGTCTTTACAGTACTATCTCTCGCATAAACATGCCTGATAGTGATTCTTTTCTCGCAGCTGCTGTTTTTTTCACTGGAAAACTCGGTTGCCAGCCCGGCTTCATGCGAGTCGGGTCAAAATTCTGATTGACAGTCGTTTATAGTTCGGTGCCCAAGGGGTCCTGTGCTGAGGTGATCCTGAAGGTTCTCCTCCACACGACCTTTTGCTTTATCTTTTCCATCATACCCCGAAGAATGTATCTGTTACTGCTAGTATGGTCCTGCGCGGTGCTCGCACAAACACATGTATATAACTTTACAGCTTCTTGGGTCATGGCAAATCCAGATGGAGTTTACGAAAGACCTGTAATTGGGGTGAACGGTCAGTGGCCGCTTCCCCTGATAGAAGTGAACAAAAATGATCGACTTGAGATATATTTGACAAATGATCTCAAAAACCGCTCCACGTCGTTGCACTTCCATGGCCTCTTTCAGAAAAATACAAACTACGCGGATGGGCCGGAATATGCTACCAACTGTCCTCTCGCGCCAGGACACACCATCTTGTATAATTTCACGGTAGAGCAAAGCGGGATGTACTGGTATCATGCACATAGTGGTTCTGAATATGGGGATGGCCTGAGGGGACCGTTACTGATTCGCGAGACAGATGATCTTCCCTTTTCTTACGACAAAGAAGAGGTGATCACCGTATCAGATTGGTATCACGAGCAAACCTCTGTACTCATCAAAGGGTTTTTGAATCGGTACAACCCCACGGGAGCTGAGCCTATTCCCCAGAACATTCTGATGAACGACTCGCGCAACGTTACTTTGACTGTAGAGCCCAATACCACCTACTTTTACAGGTTTGTGAACATGGC
>JAJLSF010000363.1:0-49878 GCA_030567395.1 Citeromyces hawaiiensis
GAATGTGTTCTCTTGCTAGGATGCGTTCTGAAGCACCTTACACTATAGCCCCTCACCTTGTGTTTATATGTCTTGAGACGGGTGGAATATTTCTAAGTGGCTGCTTCCTCTCCTGGTTGAATGGATGCCTTTTTTTTTTTGTTTTCAGGCAGAACAAATGGCACTGGCACAGTAAACTCGAAGGCTTACAAGAGCTGCTTTTAACTGTCGCACAGTGAAATAACTAAATCATACGTCCCTACTAAAGAAGAAATCAAAAAAGAAAGAAAGAAATTAATAAGTAAAAAAATAGAGAAGAAGGAAAGAAATAAAGTTGATCAGATGAACAACAATCCTGCGGCAACGGCAGCACCAACTCCGAAAGATCCAAGTTTGGGAGCAGCGCCTTCCACAAAGGGAACACCGGCAATACTGGCACTTGGAGTGACTGTTTGCTCGGCAGTGACTGTGAAAGTACCTTCTGCAGAGGTTAGAATCACAGATGACAGCGAAGCCACTGGCGGCAGCGTTGGAGTGACAGCCACAGGTGCAATAGAGGCTGAAATCTCACCTGGAGTGGTTGCAATGGGAAGAATCGACTCTGGAGTGGTTTCGGTTGGAGTCACAGCGATCGGAAGGATTGAAGCTGGAGTTGTTTCAGTCACCGGAACACTAGACGGAGGTGAGGTGGTGAGTGTTCTGGTGATTGTGGAAAGAGTTTCCGAGGAGATGGGAGCAACTGAGGTGGTTTCAGAAGTGAGCACAACAGAGGACGTGATTCTGGAAGTTGGGGCGATTGAACTGGTCTCAGAAGTGATTCTGGAGGTTGGAGCAATTGAGCTGGTCTCAGAAGTGATTCTGGAGGTTGGAGCAATTGAGCTGGTCTCAGAAGTGATTCTGGAGGTTGGAGCAATTGAACTGGTCTCAACTGAGCTAGTAATTCTCGAGGTCGGAGCAACAGAGCTGGTGACCGAGGTTGGCGCAATCGATGACTCAGAAGTTGTCACGGTACTGGTTCTGATAACGGTGGAAGTTGATGACTCTTGGGCGCAAACGTAGGACACGAGCAGAGCGATAGCGAATGTAGTCAACTTCATTGTGGATGGGTCTATCAACACAAGTGGTACATTTATATAGAAAAATGAAATTCAGAATTGTGTACTGCTTATGCAGGGCTTTGGTGGAAATAAGGGAGGAGGTGCATATACATGCAGGAGGGCGCATAATTGTGCATTAAAGTACAAATACCTATCGGTAAAACGCTGTATTTAGATCAACATCATACCGGCAGCAGCAAGTGCAGCGACACCGATGGACCCAGCCTTGGCAGCACCGTTTGTGGCTGGCGCTATGGTTGCAGCGGTGGTGGAATTCTGGGAAGCTGAAGCTGGGCAGTTGGTAACTGTAGGCCCGCAAGATGTGATGGTGTCAGTTTCGGTAGACATGGCTGTGTTTGTTCTGACAGCGGTGTAGAGGCTGACCGAAGACATGGTTGCATCTGAAGCTGCGGAGGAGGTGGAGGAGGAGGAAGAGGAGGACGCTGGAGCTGCGGAGGATGATCTGCTGCGGCTAACGTAAAGAGCTACACCGGTTCCGTCGCTGCAGTTGGCAAAGTTCAACAAGTACTCAGAGCCAGATGGACACGCGTAAAAAGATTGTTGTCCGTTGTACGCAAGGTTAGTTCCGTCTGGGATGGAGAATCCAGAAGAAGAGTCTCCCTCGGTAACGGTTCCGTCTTCAGCAATGGTAACGTACCTGCCGTCGCTGTCCCTGAGAGATCCATCTTCCAAAGTGAAGGTCTCACCTTGTTTAGTGCTGTCGTTGGTTACGGTAAACCTGTCTCCCTCCTTGACGATTCCGTTGTACTGAAAGCTTGACCCGGAATTGATGGTGACAAGGCCGAAAGTTTCCGCAGAAGCAAGAGCAGCAATAGCGAGAGTGGTGGCGGATGTAGAGAACTTCATGGATGTAAATGGGCATTATGCGCCCGTTTAAATAGTTTTGGTGAGTTAATTTCTGCACCGGACCGAGTTACCGAGACATCAACAAACAGAAAAGTCCCAAAATGGGGACTCTCTACAGAATCAAGCTTTTCGCTTTGGGACGCTAAATTCGTCCAGAAGCTGAAAATGCAAAGCGGCTAAAGTTTGCATCTCATCACCAAGGGTTAAGGGGACGTGAAGCTTTCATGAATAAGGTTTGCCCTGCATGCGTCTGCTGGAACTATTTTTAGAACGTGCTGTATGACATCATCATGCATGGCCTTGTTTTTCTTTTTTTTCAGTCTGCAACGGGGGGGCATGCACCCGCCGTGACAGTGTATACGCACATCCGGCGTAATTTCACGTCCTTCGTCGGCACACCCCCACACACCACCGCTCACCCAATCACGCACCTCTTTCTCTGCCTTGCTGACACTTGTTCTTGGCAGACTCACTCAACCAACAATGTTTCGCTTAGGATTGACAGCGGCTCGCCAGTCGAGAAACTATGCCACTTTAAGGGAAATTGAAACCCGTTTGAAATCTATCAAGAACATTGAGAAGATTACCAAAACAATGAAAATTGTGGCATCCACAAGACTCAGTAGAGCTCAAAAGGCCATGACCGCTTCTAGAGCCTACCACGAGTCGGACAAACAGTTTTACCAAAATGCGGAAACAAAGTTCCCAGAAGAGCTGGAAAAAACTTTGTTTGTGGTGATCTCGTCCGATAAAGGTCTATGTGGATCCATCCACACTCAAATCTCCAAAGCCGCTAGAAGAAGACTTGCCGAGGAGCCAAATGCGGATGTAGTCACCATTGGCGATAAAGTCAAAGCCCAAATGGTTAGAACTAACGCTAAAAATGTAGTACTTTCCTTTGCCAATATCGGTAAAGAAGCTCCAACTTTCTTGGAAGCGGCTTTAATCTCGGACGAGATTGCCAAATTAGGCAAATACTCCAAAGTTGAAGTTTTGTACAACAAATTTGTATCTGGAGTTTCCTTCCAGCCAGACGTTTTCCCCGTCTTTAACGAAAATGAGATCAAGGCCTCTGAAAAGCTGTCTGCTTACGATATCGTCGAAGACGACAAGGTTCCGGCCACAATCTCCGAGTTCAGTATGGCCAACTCTATCTTGAGCGCAATGTCTGACGGTTACGCTTCCGAGATCTCTGCCAGAAGAAACGCTATGGACAATGCTTCCAAGAATGCCGGAGATATGATCACTAGATACTCCATTTTGTACAACAGAACTAGACAGGCTGTTATCACCAACGAGCTGGTGGATATCATTACCGGTGCTGCCTCTTTGGGCTAGAAATATACTATTCTGAACAGTTAAGTTTTGTAGTGGGGCTGTATACCTTGACGAGCCGTTGAAGGCGTAATTTTACTAATGAGATCACTAGAACTGGCAAGCTACAAAGGCTCTATGATATGCTTACAATATTGGGGTTTGCAGATATTGCGAGCGTAAGCTTAGCTCTCTAAGCGTAAGCTTAGGAGCTTATAGAATCGAAAGAGCGGAAAAATGCCAAAATGGTGTACGGAGAGCACGTGAGATCTTTTAGCAGTTAATTTTGTCCCAAGACTTCCTTCGACCACAGCAGCCACAATATTAAGCGATAATTACGTAAGTAGACCTGAGAGCTTTTATTTCGTTCATATGGACGTAAATGAATTTTTGTCCGTTAGATAATCCTGGGGGGGCATTTTCGTAATAATCAAACGTTTTATACACCTGAAAAAAGAGTTAGTATCAGTCTCTCCATTATCAGCCCTATTAATCGACTTCATGTTGTCAAAGAGATAAATTTCGAGGCAAAACCTGAATGCCCAAGGTCAATTATCACATTTCCAAGGTCTATGGATCATCACGAAACAGGAACTAACGAAACTGAAAGAGAGTTTTCCTCGGCAAGCAAGATTGTCATCAAGGAAGAAAAATAAAAGCCTTTGCCCCTCTTCTCCTCAAATCTGCTGACTGAGAAATTCCCTGCTCTTTCCTCTTTACTAAGGGTCTCCAGATTCAGGATCTGGATCAGCGTTCTGGAAAAAGATCAAGCCGGATCTTTTTGCAACGCGGTTTTCAAAAGAGGGCCAATTACAGATACTCTCGAGGGGAATTAGATAAGGGACCTTCCTTTGTTGACCCATCCACCGGCCTGGATCGTGAGCAGCGATAGTCCTTCTAGCCATAATGACACTTCAGTGAACATTGAGTGAAAACTGGTGTTAATTTTATACAACGAACAACGTAACAACAGTCTCTAACTGTCCGTTATTCGATCTGATAGAGCTGTAGTCCTTAACTGGTCAACAGATAGGTTTCCTTATTTTGCGATATAATTGTAGTTCGTATAAATCACTGATAGTGTATAGCTTGATCGTTACAACCCTTGTTCTACTGTGTGCTTGTAGAGTACTCGCCAAGTTGCCAGTAATTCCTAACTATTGAAAGTCCTTTATACCTACTAAGCTGTCTGCTGCCAATCCCCTTGTTCTACGCATCAGGGCTAAGGGTTTAGTCCAGAGCGCAATAGAGCCGACTCACTGCCAATCAATCGGAATTGAGGCACATGCAGGTTTGCAGAACTGGCAATAGGAATACCCAGTGTCAAAGATAATAGTTCGATTAGAACATTACTCACTGGTGGTTTCTGGCTGGCCAATTATTTAATCTCGGGTCTTGATAGGCTTTGAAGGAACCGGTAGCTGGTTATGAACTCCTCATCTGTTGTATGCGGTCTACTGCATATGCATGCATGTATGTGCATTATGCTGCATTAGCAGTGGAGCATAATTATTGGGCTTTTGCGTAAAAGAATGACTTATGCTCAGTTTATTTTTCGGGATGAGTCAGCTTTCTCTCATAGAGGCTCAGGCGTTTAGCCTCACATCTTTCCCAACGACCTTACCGAGTGACTGACTGGATTTATGATATAAAGCTACATAAAAAATCTTGTCAAGTCATCATCGACAATTATCCAGTTTTATGGCATTTAAGCAAATACTAATAGCATGGAATCCGGTTTGGGCCAGCAAATACATGCATAACACGATATTGAGATGATTCACAACATGCCTTTAGGGTGGTTATGGACCACGGTCAAAGTATCCAAATGCTTGCGGTGTGAGTGTAAGTGGCACCAAGAGCAGCAGCACATGCATTGACTCAATGTTTGCTCTTGTCTATAAGGCTAATCCCTTGATTGGTCTCTTTTCATCTTGCAATGCCCATCATTTTAGTATTTTCTTCCCTTCTTTGTGAAATCTACTGTGGGTACTTCCAATGCTGTAAGGGGGGAGCCGTAATAAGCTAACGTTTAAGCCCTTGCATGGCTGTAGAAGGGTGAGGCAATAGTTTGAGCCTATCTCCGCGCAGCTGTCAATTGGACCACAGAGCATTTGCACTCTACATAAGATGAGAAAGCGGTAAGTAATCTCGATTCTCGCAGCATAACACATATAGTCTCCAATCAGTCTCTCAGCTAAGGTCAGCTGCTGCTCTTTAAACGTGCCGCAATCCTCCACCTAATTTAGAAAACCCCAAAAAAGTTCATTGATAGGCATAAATTCTGTGGTGGGCATTTTCTTCAAAACAGAACCTTGCGGGAAGGAGATGATAACAGGGCACCAAATCCGGATCCAGGTCAGATCTCCCCAAAATCTGAGGAGTCAGATTTATGCAATATTATGCACGCTTATGCACGTTTTGAACTTACCCTTCCTAAATAGGTCAATTACACACGAGACTAGATATTCTTTTGAAAAAGTCAATTTTAAACAAAGCATATACTGGTAAGACTTGGGTAGAGAAACCGCATAACTTCGCCTTGATAAATTCTTTTTCGATTTACTCTGGCTTTTGCAGGCCCGCTTTCCTGGATAGAATTCCCAACATTTTATGAAGGAGAAACTTTTTGCAGAGTTGAGAGGGCTTATTTTTTTGTCTCTTTGCCGGTTTAAGGCAAGTTTTTGCCTTTTTTTCCCCCGATTCACATACATTGACCATACATAAGACATATATATTCATGCATACCGGCTCTTATCCGATCTGGAATCACGAGGTCGGTTATATAAAATTTCCAGGGCGGATCAGATGATATATCGTCAAGACAGAAGAAATGAGATGTCGTTGGATGATCATCTTGTACGCTTTTGCTTATTTTTACCATGTTAGTTGGCTTCATAAAAGACACCCCCCAGGTATCTTGGTACAATAGGAACAGGTTCTTTGTGGAAACCTTCTCATGCCTCGCGTGGTCTAACGGGTGGAGGAAGTCTTAAAACGGGTACTATGGATACTAAGGTATATTTGGACTCACTAAAAGTATTGAGGAATATAAAAGCTACTTATATAGTCCGTCGTGCATGAACGATATGCATCTTCATGCACTTAGTGTCACGTGAACTTCATATGGAACATAAGTTCCAACAGGAAGGCGAGCAAAACAAATGTTAGAAATTTTGTAGATACAAAGTATTGAGATTGAGGATCACCAGATTCAGATCGAGATCAGGAGTCTAAAAAAGGATCTGATCTTCTGGTGACCCTTCATTTATGAGAGTTATTAAACAAGATTGAATAATATCGTTTAGCTTACCGATAGGCTGACAGATCCGTCACAATCAAAATGACTGTAAATGATTGCGATGCTATAAGCTATCGCCGAGGAAATCCAAAATTCGCCGCCTCCTAGCTGAGAGCAAAGTCCATTTCCTGTGATATGTCTGATTGTTCACTGACAGGTCTATATTAGAGTTAGACCAATATATGCCTGCTGCTCTTATCGCTGTCAGTCACAGTTGGCTTAGCCTATTTTATTGAGGATTTTGGCACAGTTTGCAGCTACGACTATGCAGGTGAGAGCTCATTTCTCAGCAATGTGAAGTTGAGAAGTTGAAGATAGATCGAATAAAAATATCAAATGCCCCAAAAAAAGGTATCCACAGCTTGTTCAAGTACCTAGAATAGAAGTTGTGTCAATGGAACAATTTGACGAGCTCCCTCTCACAGTGAAAATGAAGCTCATAAGGTATCTACCCAGAGAAATATATTTTGACAAAGGGAGACATGATGTGATGTGATAATACAGGGGATGGTGGAACATATATAAGAATAAGAAGGACAAAATGATGACTTTTAAAATATCATAAGCAAAGCACTTTAACTAGTACAACGAGTCTTCGGCACCGACCGAGTGAGACGAGTTACCGTGAGCAGTAGTCACAGAAACAGTGCAGGATGTGACCTAATTGAGCAGAAAGATGAACTTTAATAGAGTCTGGAGCCACAGAAAGATCCAGCTAAAACATCACCGGCAGAAGCCTTTTTTGTTTGCCCTCTGTGCCCTTTGTGCCTTTTGTGCCCTTGCATATCGCCCTTTTGTGCCTCTGTGCCCTTCTTATGCCGCTTCGTTTAAAGACCCAACATAGTCGACAACAGTTCTTCCAGCTACCCATCCTGACAGCTGAATAGTGTTGGATCATCCATCTATTGAGGATGCGACAAAAGCACATTATTTCACGCTTTGCTTCGTCATGAAATCGCTGGTAATAGTTCAATATCTTCGCTTGGCTTCCTCATAAAATCGTTGTAGTAGTTCAAACACCTCACTTCTCAAGTCATAAAACCATACTGCGAAAATTCATCTCCCAAGAAAAAATTAGGCAGACTCACCATACTCTGTAACCATCCATCCTCCAGCGGATCCTGTAAAAGGGACCCCGTGGGAGAGCCATCCGGAACACTCAAAGCGTTTCCAGAAACACCTGTTTCCTGTAACGGGGGAAGAACCATCTGAGGCGGTGTATGTGCGTTGCAAGGCACACTATGTGTACCATTTTTCAAGAAAATCACTCTCTCTTTAACGGTATCAAAAAGATCTCCATAGGGGAATTCGATTTTCAACTCTTCCTGCAAGCGCACAATAACAACATACGTAATGTAAGAAAACGTTTTCTGAATCACCGCCCATTTAGGAGATGTATGAGGCCTTGAGAAAAACCCAGCAAAGAAACGAACCAAAAGATGCAAATCTTCCACCGCATTTTCCCTCGAGGGTTTTTGCATCAGAGAGCAAAAAATGGTTATAAAGGCGGTGGAAGGCACATACACAAACCAGTTCATAAAATTCCTCCAACGCTTGTCCATCCAAAGACACGTTTTCAAGATCTGTCTAGCGGAACAGAAACTGTTTGCAACCAGGATGTCCGTAGAGCACTCAATGTTGTCTTTCCCCGGCTGCCAAGGAAGCTTATGGATCATTCCGTTAGTCAGCATTCTTAGAAAGTGGTAGTTCAAGTGCAGAGAAAGACACGGGCCTGCCGCCTCAGAAAGTTTTAAAGGAGCAGAATAGTCCAATTCTGGACGCAAGGGAGCCGGGACTTTACCTCGCCATTCCTCAAGCTCCTGGTTCATACTGTTGATGATGTCAATAACCTGTTGAGTGTTCTTTCCTTCTAATGCTGTGACTGAAAAGAGAGAGTTATAAGTATGAGAAACGATTAGCCCAAAGCGGTACTCGTGTCCTGAATCGGCTACACTATGGGACGGTTTCGGGAGAGGGGCTGTAGTATCGCAGTCGTTAATCAAAGGAGGTTTTCCCGACCTCAAGGATTTATCCTTGTCGAGCATGTAGCAGACCCACCAAACTTTGGACCTCTTTAAGACAATATCTTCCGGAAGCCCGAAGTAGGACTCTTTACGGTGGAGTCCCAGTTCCTGGCTCATTCGAATGGCTGTTGAAAGAAGCATGTCTGATGAGGCGGAATGGAGCTTTGACTCTAGGTAGATTGAAAGAAGTAAAATCGCAGATATGGCTCGAATGCCGTCTCCCACAACACATATACGGTGATAGTAGTAGACACAGTTGGTCATGTGATTTTCTTCTAGCCGGTCGACTTGTTCCAAGCTTAGGAACTGGTCCCCATTCTGATCGTCTGAATACATCAGCAGCGAGAGCAGAAGCAAAACGTTCATCACCATGTAGTCGGAGTAGGAAAGGCGAGATTTAAACAGAGGATCCTCCTGGGATCTAGACCGCTCGTGGAAGTAGTTTTGGAAGAGTTTCACAACCTGAGTTTTCTCAAAGCTCATAATAAGCGGACACGGCAATTTAAAGAAGAATTCAACAAGCTTTAAGCAAATAGGCTTGGATGGGAAACACGAAAGATTGCTTGTTTCTACCGGGTCGATCCACTTTTTCACCGAGTCCATCGGGAACGAAGCCACTTCTTCATTCAGAAACTCTAAGGGCAAAGCTGCATCTTTGTTCTTCAATTTCGAAGCGATCCACTTGATTCCCTGAGGTGAAAAGATGGAATAACTACAGTGATTACCGAAGTAATGCTCCTTATGCACTTTTTCACCCTCGCCATCTGGGCTATTTCTATAGTACTTTACAGTGTAAGGATTACCGTCCAAAGAGTCTTGATCGCTCGGTTCCAAGACTTCCGGCGCGGAAAGGTCTGGAACTTTTACACCTCTGCTATCGGCCAGCTTTTCGATAAGAGCTTCGATTCGTCCCATTCGGGCTTTGAGATCATTCATGTTGGCGTCTTCTTTCAACCGCGGTTTACGTTTGGCTGAAAAAGTGTAGGTACACTTTGTAGAATTGGCACAGTGGCCACAAGGACATTCTCCGCTACATCTTACTTTTCGGCGCCGACACGTATCGCACGCTCTGCTAACGCGGTTGATTCTTCTTGTCTCCATGGGGCTCGGTTCGGATGCGAGTTCCGAGCCGGGTCCATCCGTGCATGATAGGCCTGGGGCAAGGGCAAATTTCGTGCCCCTGCAGAAAGGCATAAAGTGAGGGTGTGGGGTGGAAGGGTCAACTGCAGACGTTTCTTTGTAAACCATCTCAAATTTAGGCGATGGATCTCGTGATAAGGGTTCCCGACATGCGTAAGGACAATAGCTGTTGAGGATATACTTTATGACCTCTTGAATTCTGTTAGAATCAAATGAGTCAAAGCATGAACAAAAAGGCTACATTACATTCTTTTGAAGCCTATCCCATCAAACATAATTTTCATGCCGGCGCGCTGACCATCGAAGCCTTTATGGCCAAGTTGGTAAGGCACCTCACTAGTAATGAGGAGATCGTCAGTTCGAATCTGGCTGAAGGCATTATTTTTTCCAACCTCGGAACAAAAATCACTATTTTCATTATATAAATCTACCAATTGTTATCAATTGATCCATAGTACCGCATTATTTGATTTCTTCTAATGCTTTCTAAAACAGGCTCGTTCTCAGTCCTATTGAACTCCTTCTCGTTAAACTCTGTCATAAATCTATGAACATCAACCTGATCAGACTTCTGCAACCGCCTTGTCTCCTCTATCAAATTTGTATTTTTCCTCGCCTTTAGTATTGGTTTGGTCGTCGGCTCCTTGACTGGCTCAGCCTGGCTCCATCTGATGGAACCGAACGAAGTGGATTTCTTGAGACGATGCCTTGTTGCCCAGGGAGATTTTTTATTGTACTCGAAAAGCCGTGCACTGTGGTCAAACTTTATAGTGCGTTCGAATTCGTCCGAGCTGGGAGTTTCGAATGTGGGCACACTCTGTTCTACAACCGGATCATGGCGTCCTAGGACGTTGGAGATGAACAATTTTCTGATTTTTTCGCGGAGTCCATCCTTCTTTTCCGCTGGAGGAGGACCTCTCTCGCGTGAAGGACAGTCGTCTTTAAATAAGGAGGAATTGGGGTCCACCTTCCCATTCAACTCAAGAGCTAGTTCAGACGTTTTCGGTGCTCTGCCCAAAGGATAGAAACAGCTCTCTTTGGCATGTGTATCGAGTTTATTGGAAATAAAAAGCTCCTCAAGTGGCTTGGAGTTGATGGATCTGTACATGCGTTTGTGAATTTAGAGTGCATGTCGAGAAACTCCTGCATGACAGTGCATGAGGGTGCATCACACTGCAGAAGTACATCACTCCAACCCGTAATCTTTTGTTTCCCGCTTGATTTCATCCTCCTCTTCAAATTCAACTGGACCAGCCGTGTACTCTTCCGTTTCCACGGAAACATTTGGCCGGTAGATGGAAGTGACAGCTTCTTGAGCGGCGAAAAGCGGCTTGTCGTAGAACTGATCTTCTGACGATTTAACATTAGACGTGGCACCCCTGGAAAAAAGTCGAGAGTCAAAATGAGACTCGGCTGTGGGAGCCGAAGGCTTGGAAACCCCCAATGCAATCCTCTCGGATATATTTCTATCTTTAGCAAGTAACTTTGTTCGTTGATCCGAGCCAACTTTCGACATTCGAAGCTCCCGCTCTGCGCGTTTTCTTCTTTCCGCCCGTATAGCTTCCCTTCTACTTGCGGCCGACATTTTAGAGTCGTCCTCGACACTTGCAGAAGAGTACCTTTCGTTTCTAGCTCTGTGGGCGAGTTGCCGAAGCTGTTCTTCCTTCTCTCTGGCCTCTTTTTCAGCCAGTTTCTTATTGATAGATGCACGTAGCTTTAGTTCTTGACGAGCATCCCTATCTGCATTTTCCAGAGCTGCTGCCAAATCGCCGAATTTCTCGTTAACAGGAATAGCCTCCGCAGCTTGAGAACTTGCCAGCCGCTTGTCGATTGCAATGGTGAACCCTTTGGGGTTCTTCCAGTTGGAGATGGCTGGAGGAATATACCAATTTTTATGGTCTTGAGCCGTTAGTTTTCGTGGAGGAGAATGCAAAATAGGAACAGGAGGCGACGGAGGTCCCCCTGGTATTTTTTTCTTTTTAAAGTTAGATGGAAGCATCGGATCTTGCTGCTTATCCACAATTTTAAGCAGCCGTTCCTTGTTTTTCGACGGGTCTAGAACGTTAGAAGACTCGTAGCGTATATAAGTAGCTGCGTCACGTGGTTTGGTCGAAGCAGCAGCTTTAGGTTTCGTTCCGTCTACTCGTGCCTGGATGATTTTGTCTAAAGCAGCTTTCGTCTGCTGGGCAGTAGTAAGAATTTCTTGTTCAGAAGGCCGCGAAAGCGAGATGTTACCAGAAGCCACTTTTTGTCTTAACGGAATCAGATCTTTGAAACAAGTTTGAATGAGCTTCGACTCTGGCTGATTCTGTCTCGCAATAAAAGTGCTCAAGTCACGTGAGGGTTCCGCAGCGGGCATTTCCTGGTAGAGCTCCTCATAGTGCTCGATTTCGGTCTCTGCCGGTTGAGTTCTCTGCCGCTTGGGCTCAGGAAGGAAAGAGCTGATTGACATTGCGGGTCGTGTGGAGCTCAAAATGTTTTCAGGGGGTGTGTGGGTGAACATTTCGAGTCGTGGGGAGGGTGTTTTACAACTATGAGCCCTCTGCCGGCAGCCAATAGGTACACGGGTCCCCTCCCCGTGGTTTTAAAATTTTACGAGTACCCGCACCTTATAGAGTCTGACACTTGTTGAAATCCTGCGTACCTATTTGATAGCTATCCACCAAAAATCATTCAAATCATTCACAGATGATTGTCTCCCTCCTGAATGCGAGTATTCATCACAGGTATCAATGCCTGGCAGCACCACGAGACTATGCCTTTGTCGCCGGAAGGCCCCATGAAGAGAAGGGTGGGAAGCTAACAATGACTAGTATTCACCAGATCGTAACGACCTGATCTAGATCGCAAGATCGGATCGCTATTTTTTGGGCTGCAATCTAAGATCATTAGATCATTTTCTATATGATCATAAAATATGGGGGAAATTAACCCTTGAGGGCACCTTAGCACCTTGCTTAGAAAAGACACCGTGGTTCTTAGCAATGGCTTCAGAGCATACTTCCTCAACAGAGTCGATGTCCTCAGGAGACATACCTTGTTTATGGGAGAAATCAAAACGTAAACGGTCTGAAGCTACGAGAAAACCTCTTTATACGGCTTTGCCAAGGATAGCACAAAGCGCAAATTTCAACAAATGGGTCCCCGTGTGGTTGTTTTTGAGCGGCCAACGACAAAGCTCGTTGTACGTAGCGATCAGCTTGTCTCCCACAGTGAACTTTCCCTCGGTTAAAAAACCGGTATGCAACACCGGACCCAACAGGTGGGATACCCACGGTAATGCCGCAGTGAATCTGGAGATTGCCGGGAATGGCAAAGTATATAAGGTTAGTTTAAGGACGACAAGACCAAGTCGTCCGACACAAATCAAACCACATATTATTAGGCTATGAGCACTGAAGCTACCACTGTGCACAAAGCACATAAGGACATCACCGCAAGCAATGTGTTTGAGAAAATTGAGAATGCAAGGAAGACTATCACATCGGCAAACATGCCAGAAAGTCAGAAGCTCTCAAACTCAACACAGGACATTTACACGTGGGATTATTTCATGAAAACTAGTCATCAGAGGTACACATACGGACATATACGACATTGTATACACCCAAAGCTCTCTGAATCCATACACTTATGACTCAGACAGTACCAAAAACACCTATTGGACCCAGATCGGACGGCTGGGTCTCTCGGTTATCGAGAAAAACATCTCGATGCGGTTACCAATAGAGGAACAAAATCCAGCAATCTTCTTGCAAATGGTGTACAACTTTGCAAGAACAACAACCGCAAGGTGGATAACATCGAGAATTTTTCAAAGATCGAAACTAAAAATGGAGACAGGGACTTCCTAGCTCAACTGACACAACAACATATTGTCATGCGTGCGGAAGATATCACCCCAGCAGATATCCTAACGCTGCAAATTGTAGTGAGACGCTGGGGACCCGCATCGCAATTTGCGAACCCACAGATCCTCACAAAGCTTTCAAACGAGATTTCAAAACGTCTGGAATCCGGTTTCCACACCAACCCTGGAGATACACTGAAGATATACTTGGACAAGGGATTGTCCAGACTATCACAGAGCACAGAGGATAGCTCTCACCTGGTGTTATTGGCCCAGCAAGATAAGCCAACCAAAAAACCTGGTTCGAAATGCTTCTGCTGTGGTTTGGGATACCGTTGGGTAGCAGATTGCACTGCCGAAGATGATCAGGTACTCTGTAGATAAAAAATCAATTTTCTACAGCTTCATCAGTTTTCATCGACATCACCTCTGATCTGAGGCTGTATGCATCTAGCAAGGAGCACTGATTTCCTAGAATGGCACCAGATGCGGGGTCTGAATAAAGATCTGATCTGGCGGATGGATCTACCCTAGTATGCATAAATATAGATGTCTAATGTATGTAAAGAAGAAACAAAAACCGGCGAAAAGACAAAGAAAAGCCCTTCAAACTTGGCTTAAAGCTTTTTTGCATAAATGGGAATTCTATCTAGGAAAGTGGGCGGCCAAATGCGTTAGAACACGCGTGCTCGTTCTGATCTGAGTGTTCTTTAAAAAAAGAACGCGTTCTGTCAGAAAAGGTGAATGTTAATGCGGGTGTAAATCTTTATTAACAGCAATTGTTTGCACGTATTCTGAATTACCTTGTACTTATTCCGAATTTCCCTTTCTCTCTATCAATAAAGCACGGAAACCTCTCGTTTTATACCTACCATGTCTGACAGCTACCATTCCCTCCTTTACCCAACAAATGCTAAAGTCTAGAGCTCAACAGAGTGTATCTTTAGATCACCGTGACATCACTCCTCATAATGCACGTTGCCTCTTATCATGCAGATCTTTTTCTGCCTTACATAGATAGCAAGCATGAGGTGTTATCCACTCTTCCGAGGGGAAGATCTCAGTAGTATAACACTACCTATAACAACTCGAGTAGTACCTCGATATACAGTATGCAGGAGATTCCCTGCGGCCTCTGAGGCGGTCATGCTGCGACCCTTACCCCTTCGCAATATCCTTTGTAGGTTTTCTATGCGGTCTACTGCAGCACGCAATACATCCTGCAGTGGAGCAGATAAATTAATGGACTTGTGCAAAAACAGGAGAACCGATAGATGCTCAGATCGGCTCTCTCTCATAAAGTAGCTTGCACTTCCCTTATATATGGAAACAGGCGTCGTGCCTTATGAATCCGATCCACTTTGTTGGACCACAGACTGGCTTTACAGTATATATCTATTTAGTTAGTAGTATAGTAATACTCACTCTCCAACACGTTCTTTTTTTGAAACCCGCGTTCTTATCTCAAGCGTGAGTGTTCTTTTTCGAAGGGTGGTGTTTTAGAACACTTTGAACACTTCAATTTATAACTTTTTATATATAACTCTATCTTTTGTACAAAAATGTGGATAATTTTCTCCAAGCTCTAAACAAAAGACGAAAGGTTTACAAGAAACGTAGACATAATCTTGCACACGAAGCTTTGTTCAGGATAAAAGCTTGTTAAAAACATATTCTGGTGTTAAGAAAGAGAACCTGGGAGATCTTTAGGTTTTTGAGCCTATCAATGAACTACGAAAGCCATCGGAATGGTGGAGCTCTAAGAGAGGTTCATCAGCCTCTAAACTTTAGGTTCAAGGCTTTTGGCTATTTCCTGCACCATTGTATCTGTTAGAAGATTATTTTCTGTTTTTAACACTTCATCAGTGATAGTCGAAGCAGCCTGGAGGGCCAATCTCTTAAGTAAGTATTAATTGTCAGAGATTATCATAGGGCAAGGGGCCAAATCAAGCTCATGTCGATGTTAAAGGCGAGTAACTCAGTATGCGAACATAATATATACTACTGTGAAAAAAAAAAAAAAAATTGTTGTATAAAAAAACCGGCTCGAACACGTTCTGTTCTGTTGGATTCAGATTTTGGTGTTGTGTGTTATTTTTTCGAGGTCCCTGTTCTGTTCTTGAAGAACGTGTCCTTTTTTGACCCCCCTGTTCTAGAACGCGTTCTGACGCACCTTAGGCAAAAGCCAGAATAAATCAGAAAACACATCATCAATGTGAAGCTTTCAACTTGGATCTTACCAATATATGCTCTGTTCAAATCAAAAATATCCAGTGTCTTGAACGTAAATGTAATGTGTGTATATAAAGCAAAATTTCAAAACGTGCATATGCATGCATAATATTGCATAAATCTGATTTCTCAAATCCAGAAAGATCTGAACCCATCGTCACACCATAAACTCTGCATCTAGAAAGCCACGAGCTTACCAAATCTTTTTTCAAAACCATTAATCATTCCATTACTTCATTATTCAAGTCCAACTCCAATAGATCTACTCGTGCTTGCCGCCAGAATTTCTTCAACTTCACACAGTATAAAATTTCTTCAACTTCACACAGTATAAATCAATTACAACTTCTGTCCGCTCAAAGCCCTTGTGGAGTCTCTCCTTACAGTCTCATCGTACGCTTTAAACGTGATAAAATCATCAAATGAGTCGTTCAGGATGTCCGGGCCATAAAACTCAACAGCCTTCTTGTAATCTTTTGTTCTCTTGGAGTCAGCCTCTTTGAAAAGCTTTGCGGACTCTTCGCCAAGGATCCTCTTTACTAAATCCCTGGTAACTTTCTCGCCCGTATCCATTGTTGCTTCATGTTTAACCCACGAATTTAGCTGCACTCTAGAGCACTCCGCGGTGGCTGCATCCTCCATCAGATAATTTATAGGAGAACATCCCAGTCCACCAACCCAGTTGCCAACGTAGATTAGCCCCACACGAATATTCTCTCTGATACCCCTTTCTGTGATTGTGCCTCCTGGCACATACGGAGTGAGAAGATCGTAGTTTGACACTGTAACCTCCTCTTTGCGCGGAACACTAATCTGATTGGGCCCAGGCATGTGTTTGTTGAAGATCCCTAGAGCTATGTCGGCCAGTGCAGGATGAGCAATCCACGTTCCGTCGTGTCCGGCAAGAACTTCACGTAGTTTGTCGGCTCTCACACCGTCCATGGCCTTCTTGTTAGCGTCAGGATCATCTTTTATGGGGATTGTTGCTGCCATGCCTCCCATTGCATGCACCTTGCGTGCGTGGCACGTTTTGATCAGCTGTTTCACGTACGCCGCCATAAATGGCACTTTCATGTTCACCTGCATTCTGTCGGGTAAGATGAACTGCGGGTGCATCCTAAACGTTTTGATATAAGAAAAGAGGTAATCCCAACGGCCGCAGTTCAGTCCAGCCGAGTAGTCTCTGAGCTGGTAGATGATTTCGTCCATTTGAAAAACCGCTTCGATCGTTTCAATTAAAACGGTGGCTCTAATCGTTCCTCTCGGAATTCCGATAAAGCTTTCACTTAAAGCGAAAACGTCTGCCCACAGCTTGGCTTCCAGATGATGCTGCATTTTGGGCAGATAAAAATAAGGCCCGAACCCTTGACTGAGAGACTCTTTGGCGTTGTGAAAGAAGTAAATCCCAAAATCAAAAAGCGAGCCGGAAACGGGCTCGCCATCTACAAAAACGTGCTTCTCCTCCAAGTGCCATCCACGAGGACGCACAACTAGCGTTGGAATGTGTCTTCCAGGAGTGAGGTCGAGCTGGTATGTTTTTTTCGAAGTTTCAAGGCTCAAGTTCTTTCTCACGGCATCATACAGATTCACCTGTCCGTCCACCAAGTTGAACCAGGTGGGGGTGACGGAATCCTCAAAATCCGACATATAGACTGCAACTTTTGCGTTTAATGCATTTATCACCATTTTGCGATCGGGAGGACCAGTGATTTCCACTCTACGGTCTTCCAACCCACTTCCTAAGGTCGGCCCAGACCATTCAGCATCTTCCCTAATACTGCGAGTTTCCGGAAGAAAATCAGGCAATTGGCCGGAATCCCTTAGCTTTTGTACCCCTTTGCGGTTCTGCAACAGCTTTAACCGTTGCCCGTTAAAGCAACGGTGAAGCGTAGCCACAAATGCCAGCGCTTCAGTCGTGATGATGTGCTTTGCGTTAGGCGGAATTGCGCCTTTGATTTCGACCCCTGTTAGAACATCTTTTTGGTTCGGAAAAGGAGATGTCATCTTTGCGTGTTCCGAGGGGGGGATCCCCCCTATTTATATGCATTTCCCCGCATCGGGTGAGCGGGTGGATCCCGGGGAAATCGGCGGTGTGAGGATGGGAGAATCCGAAGCGTAAGCTGAGGATCAAAGGACATACTTGCGACGAAGGGTAAGCTGAGGAGATCATAACCTTTAAGACTTTTCTGCAACTAAGCGTAGCTGAGGGGCTCAAAAAAATAAAGTGCCTTTCAGAAATATATGCTAGTATTCCCGAGAAAATACTAAATGTATACTCTATTGTAGTTAAAAGAGAAGAATTAACTCTTAATTTCTCAGAGCAATCTACCCTTACTCTTACAGCTCATATATATCACTTACTCGTGCATGTAGAGATGAAGAAGACGCGATGGCAACAATAACAAATTGTGTATATATATAACCTTATATGCTTAGAAGCCTAGTGCATCCTGTAATACGTTTTGTTCGCTATATAGTTATGTCAAGAAAAGACTTTGACGAGCTGTTTCGGTGTTATCCTGAAATTCCTGTTCAGACATAGGCCTTAAGTACCTCATTCAAATGGACGCTGTTCTTGGTAGAAATATAGCAGCGGATGTTTTATTGGTGTCTAGCTTTACCAGCTAGTACTTTCATCAGTACTCCGATGACGAGTGTGATGCTGGTCTTTTGGATGATCAAGGAATGAGTGTTGGAACTTATGTTCCACATGAAGCTCACGTGACATAAAGTGCATGAAGATGCATATCGTTCATGCACGACGGACTATATAAGTGGCTTTTATATTCCTCAATACTTTAAGTGAGTCCAGATATATCTCAGTGCCCATAGTAAATTTAAGAATGACCCGCGCAGTGAACGAATTTCACAACTGGATCTCCAGACGAGGACTTGCTTCGACATACCACTGCTTGAAGCTCTCAATTAGATGTCCTATTCTTCCACTTGAAATACTGACACCTAGCAACCTACCTGGCCAGTGCTATAGTGAATAGGTAAAGATGCTTTAATGTTGAGGGCCACTTGTTTCTGATTTGCAGGATTATTGCTACAAAATGCTCTGTTCACTTATTAACCGTTTGAAGAAATAGATTGCACTTCAAGTTTTTTGAGTGTATTGAGACAATCCGATATCCTGGGCGTTTTAAAATTTTGTCGCTGAATGTTCTCCTTGTCAAAGTCCACTGTGATTCTCTTTCCTGCCTAAATCATATCTGGGACTTTGAAGAGTTGCAGATTCATACTGTGATGAGAACAAAACACTTTTTCTTGCCTTTTGGTGATCAAGTTTCATTCAGTGCAAGTGAAAGGTCAAAAAGACCTCGATCGTAAGACAAATTGTTAAATATGCAGTAGAAAACAACATTCATCGTCCATGACTCCTATAAACGGGTATGTGCTGCCGACTATAGCCTGTTCGAATTGGAAATCAACTTGACATCCACCGTCTCTGTGAGACGCTTGCACACATTTAGATCTGTGCTTGAATACGCTGTAGAAGATTTACAGCCACCAGGTGACAGCTAAGGAACACCAGAAGCTTCACGATAACTAATGCTCAGGGAGATGTTTTTAAAAAAGAGGGTAGGCGACAGCCAAATAAACCCAAGTCTTCAGTTATCATAAGAGAATACCTGTCCTAGGTGAGCGAATCAGGAGCAGCTGAATAGCTCCTGCCGAAAGCACTCTGAAATACCTGGTCTCAAAGGGTCATTATATGCTTGGAGAATTATATGAAACAAAGGTGTTCTATGCGAGAGTCTGTGTTTATCATTTCCGAGGCGGGTCAAGTAAAGACAGTGGTGGCCCCTTTCAAGGAAGCCGAGCAGCGATTTAGAGCTGTATTCGTTTATGGAACAACCAAAGAAGACCTTTGACTCTTTCCCATCAACTGCGCGTGAATGTTGATTGATGGACGGCGGAATCCGGCTTTTTTTTTTGAGTCACCCTAGCAGAAGCTTGCAATCAACATCTCAACACAGACTATTCTTTTATACACTTTGAAAGGCAGTAACAACATCACTGCGGGAACGTTATGAGGATTTGCGTCTCTTCTCAGTATGCCATGACAGAAATTTGAGGATCCGGGACTGCTCTTCAAATAGACACAACAAAGAGACAAGGAAGGCACAACCTAATTAGCTACACATAATGAGGTCAATGGTTTGCCCACAAGGAATTTCCAGTGTTGGTCTTAGAACGGGTACTATGGGTACTAAGATATATTCCGACTCACTAGAAATATTGAGGAATATAAGAGCTGCCTAGTCCGTCGTGCACGAACGATATGCATCTTCATGCACTTGAAGTCACGTGAGCTTCATATGGAACACAAGTTCCAACACTTGGCGCAAAAAATTACCCTTTTTTGTCGAGTTATTATCTTTTCCCCTTTTTTGTCAAAGAAAAACAAATTTAATGGCTTGAGGTTTTATGGATGCTTGTTTATAACGAGACCGTGAGACTAAGACCGTTTCAGATGTTGCTGTCTTTCCAGCCGCAAGACTCTGGCGAAAAAAAAGTTCTAGAAACTCAAGATCAAATTTAGAGATATCCTACACCACCAGACAAGATTTAACCGTCCACACACACCAACCATCTTAAGATATCTAGCCTTCTTCCTTCTAATTCAGCTCATAGAACCTCCTCGTTGATTCACCCACTGTAACTTTCCCGCTCAGAGAGACGTAAGGATTATGGTCCTCATCGACATTCTCCATGAGATGATCACGTGGGTCGATATAAGGCTGTACTCCATCAACCACAAGCGAAATACCAGTCTCTTCCGATCCCCTTGGCAGGATTACGTCAGCGTACTCTTTTGTAGGGAAGATAAAATCATTCATTTCTGGCCTCGAGTGGTTCAAGTAGTTTTCCAACAATTTTGCCAGTTTCTCAGACTGAGCCGACTTGTCTAAAGGCTCAGTTAGCAGATCTCTTCGGATCCCTCTTCCGAGCCGCGTGTCGGGATCACTATCGACAAAGATCTTCATACAGGAGAGATCACGCAGTCGTTTATCGTATAGTGCGTACAGACCATGAACCAGGACCACGTCGTCTTTCCTCTTACCAAGACTCTCAACGAGCGAGGAATAATCGAAAGCCGAAGGCGAAGTAACAGATTGCGTGGCATAATCCATGATGTCGACGATTTGAACACTGAGTTTCTGGCCGTATCGAGATATTATCTCATGCTTGAGAGCGCCCGCCGTTGTGTTCTTTTGTTAGCAAAGATGGGCTAGCAGGTGGCTTACCTTTCCCGAAAAATGGCCTCCTCCAATGAGTATGATGGCTGTCATGGTGGTGATGATTGGGAGGTGTGCGGAAATAGACGGAGGTAGAAGGGATAGGGTGTAGGGATGTGTCTTTCAAGTCGTTTCCAGCAGGTGTGATTGAGAATGGGGGTATTATAGCCATTGATGCGATATCTATCTTTAGAATGGTGTAGACTCGATTGATGCGGAATATAAAAAGAGATGGGTGGAGAAGAGATATATTTAAAGTATGGACGGGTTCGCTTCGTTTCGTCTGTCTTGGCTCTGTCTATCATGCAGCGGATTGTTTCCTCAGGATGAAGTAAGGTCAGACCGGAAATTTCATGAGCTGGCAATTTTTTAATCAAACTCAACCTTTCGCTAGAGTCTCGAGGGCAGAATTCTCTCTTAATTCCGTAATCCAATGTTCTATCTGCAACTCAGTGGGATCCTCGAGGCGATCAGCTAATTATGGCTCTGCTCTTCATTCGGACTAGATTGAGGGGCCTCATTCCAAAGATCGGTCTAGAAATCAATTCAGCATTATACTGATAGAAGTGCTTCATTGGGGAGCGGCATTGCCCACGTTTGTTTTTACGAATACCTTTCTTTTCGGCTCTACAATTACTCAAAACAAATATTTCAAGATCTTCTGGAAAGAAAAAGAAACCGAGAAGATGTGGAACCGAATATATAAGCTCTTCAAGTTGAAGGTGAGACTTTTCCGAGAGAAAATCGGTCCTCTTATTAAAAAGCTTCAAGCAGTGGGTGGCTGTGTGTTTAGAAGTCAATTCTCCCTCTACAAGAGAGCCCTCCATTATCTATAAGTCGTCCTGATGTCATACATCATCGAAACTATCGATCTGTACTTCTGTCAGGTTTTTTTGGTAAGAATAAAGCGGGTCTAATCTTTATTAACAGTACTCTTAGTGTGTGTCCTTTGACTTCACTATACGTTGTCTAACGATTGTTTGCAGATATTCCGAGTCACCTCCCTCTCTATAAAGCAGGGAAACCCCCCCTTTTATACCTACCATGTCTGACAGTTGCCATTTCCTCCTTTACCCGAACAAATGCTAGAGTCTAGAGCTCACCAGAGTCAATCTTGCATAGATCACCGACATATTATTCGTGCACGTTGCCTCTTATAACGCAGATATTTGTCTGCCTTGCAAAATTGCAAGCGTGAGGTCTTATCCACTCTTCCGAGTGGGAGATCTCTGTAGTATAAGACAATAGTAACTCGAGTAGTAGCTCGATATACAATATCACCCGCAGGAGGTTCCCTTCGGCCTCTGGGGCGGTCATGTTGCGACCCCTACCCTCTTCGGAATATCCTTTGTAGGAATTCTATGCATCCTGCAGTGGAGCAGATAAATTAATGGACTTATGCAGAACAGGAGAACCGATAGATGCTGAGATCGGCTCACTCTTATAAAATAGCTTTGCGCTTTCTTTATATATGGAAACAGGTGTCGTGCCTCATGAATCCTATCCACCTTATTGGGCCACAGACTGACTTTACAATATATATCTGGTTCGTTAGTAGCACTGTAATACCCACTCTGCAACAACTTCGGCTTCAATGAGTCGACAACCAACACCGAACTGACTGGTCATGTACCGCACCCATAGGAGCCGTGAGTTTACAAGCCAGACCTCATCTGACTATGGAGAGGTTGCTTTCTTTTGACTAGCTCTAAATTATCCGCAGGTCAATATACTGCCTGCTGCTTGCGTATATATAGCCACATGTAGCGCGGTGAACTACATAGACTTCTCGAAGGATGACTTGTGTCGTTACTCACTGAAACTAGACATAGCAGGCAGACTATCTCCTTGTTACCACGTTTATAATATGATGCTTCATTGTCTCAAGTAAAAGGGAGTACCATTACAACAGTGTTCTTATAAATGTGGTGTGCTCTTTAACTCTTTTTGCAGTCGTTTGCAGCAGTTGTTCATTGATCGACATTTACGGCTCAAAGATATAGACATTAATCGGTTGAGATATAAATTTCAGAGTGCAAAACAAGAAAAAAAAAATAATGGAATTCGATAAACAACTCGACTCCTCGCTCAAATTCAAAACAACCAAGAATGTCCCCGTCGTAAGTACATTTGAAGAGATGCAGCTGAAGGAAGACCTTCTCCGGGGGATTTACAATTACGGGTTCGAGGCCCCATCATCCATTCAATCCCGTGCTATAATGCAAATTATATCGGGTCGGGACGTAATCGCACAGGCTCAGTCTGGGACAGGTAAAACTGCCACTTTTTCTGTAGGAATCTTGCAAACGCTCGATTGTAACAAAAGAGACTGCCAGGCGCTTGTTCTTTCTCCCACACGAGAGCTAGCTACGCAGATTCAAACCGTCGTGAAGGCTCTTGGAGATTACCTCAACATCCAGTGCCATGCATGTATTGGGGGCACCCAGGTGGGTGAGGATACTAAAAAGCTCCAGAGAGGGCAGCACGTGGTTAGCGGAACCCCGGGCCGGGTACTGGATATGATCAAAAGACGTAATCTCAGTAGCAGACATATCCGAATGCTTGTTTTAGATGAAGCTGACGAACTTTTGGGGAAAGGGTTTAAAGAGCAGATCTATGAAATATATAAACTTCTACCACCTGGAACTCAAGTTGTGGTTTCAAGTGCCACTTTGCCAAGGGAGGTTCTCGATATGACCTCTAGATTCATGACGGACCCCGTAAAGATTCTTGTAAAAAGAGATCAGATCTCTTTGCAAGGTATAGGACAGTACTACGTTCAGGTTGAGAAGGAGGAGTGGAAATTTGACACGCTTTGCGATTTGTACGACTCGCTCACGATAACGCAGGCGGTGATTTTCTGTAATACAAAGAAAAAGGTGGAGTGGTTAACTGAAAATCTGCGTAAATCCAACTTTACAGTAGTTTCCATGCACGGAGACATGAAGCAGGATGAGCGGAATCGCATCATGAGCGAGTTTAGACTCGGAAATTCTCGTGTGTTGATATCTACCGACGTGTGGGCAAGAGGTATAGACGTTCAGCAGGTTTCCCTTGTTATAAATTACGATCTGCCGTTGGACAAGGAGAATTATATACATAGAATCGGGCGGTCTGGGAGGTTTGGTAGAAAAGGTGCCGCCATAAACTTGATCACCAATGAGGATGTGGATACATTGAAGGATATCGAGCGGTTTTACAAGACAAAGATTAGCGAAATGCCAGCGGATGTGGGGGAGTTGCTTTAAGAGGAGTTTGCCGTCTATGTAAGGCCATTTGGTTAATGGACACAAGCTGTTCTCCTGTTAGGAGGAAGGGTTGAACGTGTCTATAACACTGAACCCATTTGTGCAGATAAATACATATTGATCAGCTGGTGTGCTTGTGGCTGTCTGCATTCATTAGACAAGGCTTGCTGTGAACAAGTGTTGGCCATTGTAGGAAAATCCTGCTGTTGAATGGCGCCTGGATATTTTAATGCAACCCATTGACCTTTGCACTGAGTGCAGTAAGACAGCTGAGCGGCAAAAGGAAAGACACTTTCTTCAGTCATTCCCAGAGTCATAATTGTCTGGCTTGGGGCAGGCTTCTACAAAGTGATTTGAAGGAGTTAAGCCCGCAAAAATAGAGCAGACAGGTAGAAGACTGAGAACTTTTTTTTGACCCTCTCATTTCAAACTCGTCAGCCAAAATACCTTACCCCGGAAAAGAATCTACCTGGCGAATTCTCTCAATGAGAACTCGCGTTTCAGCCCGAAAGCCTCGAGTACTATGACGATGCCTCCTTGAGCAAAAACTGTTTAGCAAAAGTAGGAGCTCTCAGTGTCCGCACAGCAGCAATCTGCTCGGATGGTTCTCACTATTCAACAGGCGAATGCTGTATGACTTTTGCTCATAAATTTTTATTTTTGCACTTCAATAGCAGTGGTTATGCCGGTGGTAAGGGCTGGAGCTTAATTATCTCTTTTGTTTTTATGTCAAGTATCATCGCTTGATAAAGCCACTCCCTCAGTCATTGTCGCATCAGCAAAGCTTCTGCTAATTGTCTTGTGATACTCTATAATGGTATGCTTGATCTCGAACCAGGATATTGAAAAAATCTGCAGATTCTTTAGTGATCCGCTTCTTGTGAACCTCATCGTACGTCTCTCTGTGCAAGCGTTAGACTTTAAGAAGGCACAGAAGTCGCTGTAGCACATTTTCTTCCAGTTAGGACTCTCTCGAGGCTGAGACCCACAAGACATGCCGAGAGATGGCGGAGTCGCACTCGTCGAAGCCTTTATAAAGCGATTCTTTCTGATCATTCTCACCAAAATGAGCAAATTCTTTCCCTTCCCTAAACCCTACTAGTGCTTAATCATCAGATCACTGCGCTGAAGCGACAATACGGGGGAAACCTTGATATCAAGCATGGCCCTCTAGTGATGATTCTAACACACCCTTTAATTGATTATTCCTGTAGCGAAGCAACTCTATCAGGTTTTCCGTATATTGAAAGTCTGCCCTGGCAGACAAATCCTCTTCTCCTTCGCTTACACCTTCAAGAGTCAGTTCGTTGCTCGTGCCCTTGAGAAGAAAATTCACCACCGTCTCGCCGTCAATTTTCCACTCATCTTGTACAGCATGATACGTCTGCCAATTAGAGGATGTACATTGAAGTGCGGTCACTTTGGAATTTTCAACATCGAGAATAATAGCCTCATCTTCCGGCACATCTTCTCCAGAAAATACGTATTCAACTTTTGGAAGAAAGAGCTCGGATTTCATCACGTCCCGCAGATTCTGGTGGCTGATCTCTTTTTTAACTACGGATTCGTCATGCAAAATGACATTGAAGTTCATCGGGTTATTCTGTGGTGCACGGATGTACCATGCAGCGAGTTCGCACTTGGTGTCAACCTCCTCAAATTGTAGAATTTCAAAATTTGGGTAAGACAACTTTTCACTGGTGAAGTGGCATCTTTGAGGAACATTTTTAGGAGCATTTTTAGGAGCATTTTGTAGGAGCTTTCGTAAGTAGTGACTTCTCAACCTCTAAATTGATTTTGCAGTGATAATGAAGCCGTCTCGAAGGGGAGGCCGAGTCAATGTTGCGTCAAGACGAACCGAGTCAGATTGAAGAGGGTTCTTTGAGATTTCCAGGGATTTCAAGTTCCGAAAGACCTTCATCCGGTAATAGCGACTCAGTTGAGAGCAGCGAAAGCTCGGGGAGTAATTGAAAGTGGCGCGAGGAAACAATAGTGCCATGTTCAGCATGCATAATGAAGTGACATTCTAATGAAGGAAGGTCAGGAGCTAAATATGCGCCTTCACATGCCTTAGGTTTGTACTTAGGTACCCTGATCAGGGGGTCGTGAACAATGGCTCTTTGGCCAAATAAATTTTGTGGGAGCGCAGTGGAGTAATGCATTAGTTCGGCTGGCGGAGCACGACGACCGCGATTGACTAAGCTTTCGCGCAAAGCGATGTTATTGATGTGCACTGCGAAGCGTAGTGCGTAAGGCCAAACTCTGGATGGTAGTTTGCTGTCAATCAATAGAGTTTAAACGGTTGCTACACAATTAAGGCGTTCGGCGGCACCGTTGGTACGAGGAGTGCCAGGTGAAGTTCCTTGAAGGGTTGTGCCGTTATCCGAACAAAATTGCATAAACTTGAATTAAAATATTCGAGGCCACGATCACAAGCAATGAAAGCCACGGTGTGATTAGTCCGAGTCTGGTGTTTCTTGATGAGCATCATGAGTTCTTGGCCAACGGCGGACTTTTTAGACGTGAACGCGATATCCACAAAGCGTGAGAAGTCACCCAAAAGAGTTACCACATACTTGTAAGATGATTTGGAACCATGGGATGGTCCAACTACATCCGTATGTATCTTGTGGAGTATGGAAGTTGCAGCATATTTTTCGGTAGATGCACTGGGTTGAATGGTGCTTTACCTCTCAAACATGACGCATACTCGTTTATTTTGATGGAATCAGGTGATTTAGCCAGTCCATGAAAACTCTGCGTAAGGTCAACAGTTCTTTTGGCAGAATGACCGAAAATGCGACGAGTATAAGACGGATCAATTGCATTAGAGAAGGTGGAGACTACCTGGAGTGGCGGAGGAAAAAGGAGCACACCATGTTTGCGCTGAAGAGTTATGGAGCTAAATGAATTGCTCAAGACGGCTGTGCCGGAGTGAGGCATAGACAGAAGCAAAGCATGTTCAGAACTGAGCTGGCGCTCTGAGATAACATTTGGTGTATGGGAAGCACCAATAAGGCATCTTAACTTGATCGGGTGCTTCCCATTCAGCTATTTTCCTTACATCAGAAATCTGGGTGAGAATCTTTTTCAAAGACAGGTACAACGCTAAGAATTAACGTCGTAAATGATATATGCAATACCTGTGTCAGGAAAAGATAATGTTAAAGCGGGTGCAAATCTTTATTAACAGCAATCGTTTGCACGTATTTTGAATCACCTTGGACGTATTCCGAATTTCCTTTTCTCACTATCCATAAAGCACGGAAACCTCTCCTTTTATACCTACCATGTGAGACAGCTGCCATTTCCTCCTTTAGCCAACAAATGCTTAAGTCGAGAGCTCAAAAGAGTCCATCTTGCATAGATCACCGTCCCATCATTCCTGATAATGCACGTTGCCTCTTATCATGCAGATCTTTTTCTGGCTTGCATAGATAGCAAGCATGAGGTCTTTTCCACTCTTTCGAGACGGAGATCTCAGTAGCATAACACCAATAATAACTCGAGTAGTACCTCGATATACGATATCACCCGCAGGAGGTTCGGGTTGCCAACTGCAACCTCAGGCCCTTCGGCCTCTGGGGCGGTCATGTTGCGACCTTTACCCGTTCGCAATATCTTTTGTAGGATTTCTATACGGTCTACTGAAGCACGCAATGCATCCTGCAGTGGAGCAGATAAATTAATAGACTTGTGCAAAAACAGGAGAACCGATAGATGCTGAGATCGGCTCTCTCTCATGAAGTAGCTTGCGCTTCCTTTCGTGCCTCGTGAATCCGATCCACTTTGTTGGACCCCAGACTGGCTTTACAAATCTATTTAGTTAGTAGTATAGTAATACTCACTCTCCTACAACTTGCATTGAGGTACGTATATTACAAGGTTTTTGCATTATGATAGCTTAGTGGATAAGATAAAGAGGCCTAGTAATAGTATGCTTCTATGGAGTGATTCGCTGTCTTCCGGAGAAAATTTGATTCGGTTCTGCGTGGGCTCGCTTGATAGGATCGTTCCACCGCTTCTTGCATCTGACAGCATCTGATTATAGTAAATGGGGTTTATAATGCTACACTTCTCCGTAAAGGTTCAATATCAGAGGCATCCGATATTGAGCCCAGGTAGCTGATTGTTTCAGTCACATGAATCAGGTCTGACGCTAACAGATTTAGCACCGTCCATTTTTCGATGAATTGATCCAACTGCATATTTCAGCTGGGGCAGACTCTTCTTGAGCCCTCTTTATGAATCAACCTCTTACACCTCAGGAGCCACCAAAAACAAATTGAATTAGAAGGTCAAGATCCAATCGGAAAATGTTCCATTCAAAAGGATTGCCATTAGAACACTGCGCGCTGCTTCTACTGCGTTGGGCACGAACACATGAATATACGGATTGAGCCGGTAAAAAAAGAGTCGAGGATTTGAGCCGTTTAAAACTTGTTGCTCAGCCTTGAAACCTTCTACAGTCACGGCCCTGTGAGTGGTGTCTAATATCGCCCATTCTTCAATGACGCGTCCCTGCAATTGTTGGTAAAAAGCCTACAAATGCTCAATAAGTATATGTATTCAAGCTGAACGCGCTGTTTCATCGCGTTAAACGCGAAGCCTTCGCTAACGCTCGGCAACTCGGCAGCTCGGCAGCTCGGCAGCATCACTTCTTCTTCTGAGAGGTGGAATTCTTGGGCAGCTCATTCACAAACGGGATAAAATCTGGCTCGCCCGGAATGTACTTTCTAAGCACCTCAGGGACCTTGAGACCATCTTCAGTTTGGTAGTTTTCCAAAACACAGCACAGAGCTCTCTCTGTAGCGCAAAGCGTAGAGTTCAAACAGTGAGCGTACTTCTTTTCTCTTTGGTTTGCCGATTTGATTCCGCATCTAATCTCCAGATTTCTGGACTGATAGTCGGTGCAGTTGGAACATGACACCAATTCTTTAAACTCATTTTGGAAGGGGAACCATGCTTCAAGGTCGTATTTCTTTGCAGCAGCGTTATTCAACTCTCCAGATACGATTCCAACAACTCTATAAGGCAGACCGAGAGACTGGTAGAACTCTTCAGACAGCCCGATCATTCTGTCAAACTCAGACCACGATTTTTCCGGCTCAGTCAGACAGAACTGTTCGATTTTCTCAAAAGCGTGAACACGGAAAATCCCCCAAGCGTCCTTGCCGTGGGATCCCGCTTCTCTGCGGAAACAAGACGAGAACCCAGCGTAGCGTATGGGGAGTTGCTCTGCAGGGGAGTCAAACCACTCGTTGGAGTGGTAGGCTGAGATTGGCTGTTCGGATGTGGCAATGAGGTACTTTTCGTCCTCACCGTCAATCACTTTATAAAGCTCCTCATCAAACTGAGACAACTGAGCTGTTTTAGCCATCATCTCCTTATTCATCATCACAGGAGCCTGCAACGGAGTGTATCCGTTTTTAGCCAAAAATGAAAGACCATAGTTAATGAGAGCTTGGTTCAAGAAAACTCCGAAGTTTCTCAAAAAATAACCCCTATGGCCTACAATTTTCACACCTCTCTCGGGATCGTATCCGTCAAGTCTCAGCAAAACTTCGTGGTGCGATAGCTTGGCTGGAGCCTGAGTAGCGGTGGCCAACTTCTCCATCTTGGAGAAATCAACGCCTTCCGGGGTCCAGGTGCGCACCAGCTCATTATGATCCTCGTTACTAGAAACCACTACAGATTCGTGAACCAAGTTTCCCACCGTGAATACTTTAGCACGAAGACTCAGGTCCTTTTCTTGTTCCACCTTGATTAGATCACCCTTTTTGGCCGCCAAACTCTCCTTTTCAGCAAGCAGCTCCTTTGGGTCTTCTTTGGCTTTAAATTTCTGTCCAATAGCCTTTTGCACGCGATTCTGCTCCTTGTTCAGCTCGTCCAAATCGAACCGGATCTTGACCCAATCCTTGTACTCGGCAATGATTTCGTCTACCGTCTCCACAGGCGCGCCACGTGCCTTTTGAGATTTCCTAATCGCCTCAGGGTTTCCTCCCTTTTCCTCAATGAACTGGATGATGTCCAACATTTGATTTTTTATTTCGTTATGCACGCAAAGTGTGTTACCCTACAAAGCGACGAAGCTAAGCGACGAAGCGTTAGCTTCGGAGCTTTTAGGTAGAGGATTTTAGGTAGTACATGACGCTGTATATTCTGCGCTGCAGTAGGGAAGGCTTTTCATTTCTGTTTGCTCTCCCTAGATTATAGATAGATTTACACTGATTACCATGAAGGTAAGCTAGTCAACCGGCGACCAACAGGTACGGGTCCCCGTAGGTGTAAATTTTCACGGGTGTCCCTATAGGAATTCAAAGACGCCTTACGCCTTTTGAGGTTTTAAGTGCCTCTTTAGATATACTACAGAATAAAGAGAGCCAATTGAACTCATGTCAAGGATGACCAGCCCTTCTTCGAAGGGAAATCCACCTGAAATGGGTGCTTCGCGACGCGGTAGACTATCCAACAACAATGTAAATCAATTAAAGACAAACTTGAGCTCTTTCAGCGGCGTATTCTCCAAATATTAAGCCATGTTGTCTAAACTGCTTATGGGGTGGGATTTAAATGCACGGAGACCCATATGCCTACTGGCTGCCATGAACCCGTACCTCGTCAGCTCACGATAAGCTCTGCGGTATACAGAGAAGGTTCCAGTATATACCGAGAAAAATAATTCAAATCTTTATACCTGCTTTAGCAGATTTGTTCCACTGATGTCTCTTTCCCATATCTACTCAACCGGCACAGTATGTATCAAGCTGCTGCCCGGAGGACGATAAAGCGCTCTAGAAGGTGCTTGCAAATTTCTCGTGTCTACAATGCTAATGCTAGCATTCACTACTGGCTCAAGTTCCTATAGGAAGGATTTATTTCTCGAAACAGTTGCCTAGAGTCCCAGGGGATTTCACTCATAGAGAAAGCTGAAAAGTTGTTTCTACTTTACTCAAAAAGTGTCGCTAGAGTGTTCATGCCTCACGCTTGCACTGTACGGGCAGGTGGTAATACTCAAGCTAGCCACTTGATGTTAGCCAGTTGATGTTGGAACAGATCTAGATGAAACCGTCATCAGTGCGTGAATGTGCATGTTGTTCATGCACGTCACAGTATAAGTGTATATCCTGCATCACTTTGAGTGGGTCCGAATATACCTTAGTGCCATTACACCTTTTTTATCAACTGAATGCCTCATGGCCTAAAATACGCTATTGCATACTTGACATTGTCATTCGCTTGCCAACCAAGAGGTCCAGAAATCCACAATGACAGACCGATGAGCCATGTTCAAGTGGAAAGGCTTTTCTTGACAGTAAAGCGCAAGCGCACCGAAAAGTAAGGCTGTGTGCGAGTTAATCAGCACAACCGATTTGACGCCCATGGCTCCTTATATGGAAAGGCCAATTTTGAGGATGGCAAAGAGCTTCTAGGATCTGCAGCAGGATCCACCAGTACTGATCCGGGTGGCATGGGAGCCCGTCGTCGATGAGATCATGAAACGTGCGATTCTCGCAGTACTCCATCTGGATGAACAGAATGCTCATCCCGCCCTCGGAAGAGCTGCTCTATGGAAGGGTACCCACTTGGCAGAGAGTTGGAAATAAGTCTAGAGTGAGAACTTTCCCGAGAAGAGAAATCCTTTTCTAATTCCTGATCCGTCTGCTCAAGCCACCCAGCAAAGTACCGCACCACATACTGATGGTCAATTCGAGCCAGAAGCATCACCTCGCTTAGAATGCTCGTGAGCTTATTTTCTGTATGACATATTTTCTTTATGGCGTAGAACCTTCCATTCAGCTTGTTGCGGGCCTTTACCACTTCCCCGATCCTCTCTTAAGGGCATAAACACCAGAAGGGCATTTACCCCATGCAGCATATTCCTATTATCCAGAACGCTTTCAAGTATAACGTTTCAGTACCTGAAGTTGTAAACCTGAATACTAAAGAGAACAAAACACCTCCCAGGTTTCCGAAAGCCACTGTGCTTCCGGATACAATCCCTGTGTGAGAAAGATTAATGTGCGGAACAAGAGAAAAGTTGGCTCCGTTTCTGGTTCCATGAAGCACTGGGCAGAAATCACATTGCGTCAACATCACTTTCTGACCATCGCAATGCTATGTTTTAATTAGACAGTCAGATTCCCCTTGTCCGTACTAGTTCTAAGTTGATCGTTAAGCGCGCCCCGCGACGGCCCACGTAGGACATACCTAAACCGTCAACCCTGACAACCTCAAAGCGGTCCGCCCAAGATTGCTCCTGGGCAGTTCGCAACGAAGCGCAAGGCGTCTGGTAAAGGCCCAGGACACCCGATCCTTAGAGTCAATCCTTATCCCGAAGTTTGGGATCTATTTTGCCGACTTCCCTTATCTACATTATTCTATCAACTAAAGGCTGTTCACCTTGGAGACCTGCTGTAAGAGCTGCCAGCTGACCGATTCATTCTATGAGGTTTGACCCGACTTCTGCCCAAACCTTCAAGATGACTCATACTTCTTTTGCTTTTCCAGCCACTCCTCAATTTTTTCGACAGCCTCGTCTTTGTTTATATACTTGACTTCATTTTCATCGCAGCTTTCGAGATGAAAATGAAGTCAACATTTGCAGAGCTCGTTGCAGAGTGTCTGGGTCTACCAAAAACCACTTTCACCGCTTTTCAAGGGGGAATGAATAGACTCAAGCTTATAAAGTATCCCATAGTTGACGGCGTGGGTCAGGGTGTTGGTCCGCATGAAGATAGTTCTGGAATGTTCACTTTTTTACTGCAGGACGATGTTGTGTTTCTAGTTTCCTTCAAGGCCGGAGGAGTTGCTCTGAATCTGTGTGAGGCGTCACAGGTTTTCATTCTAGATCCCTGGTGGAACCCCTCAGTAGAGTGACAGTCTGGAGATTGGGTTCACAGAATTGATCAATTCCGACCGGTGAAGATTACTCGGTTCTGCATCGAAGACAGTATAGAGTCGCGTATCATTGAGCTGCAGGAGAAGAAGGCAAACATGATCCACGCTACAATCAACCAGGATAATTCCGCCATGAATAGGCTTACCTTGGCGGATCTTGAATTTTTGTTCAACAACTGACGGCAATACCTGATCAGACAGCCGCAAAAACAATTATCCGAATGAACGGTTCCTCTCGTACTGAATTCAATTACTATTGCGATGACATTCATCAGTCGGGTAAAACTAACCTGTCTCACGACGGTTTAAACCCAGCTCACGTTCCCTATTAGTGGGTGAACAGTTCAACGCTTACCCGAATTCTGCTTCGGTATGATAGGAAGAGCCGGCATCGAAGAATCAAAAAGCATTGTCGCTATGAACGCTTGACTGCCACAAGCCAGTGATCCCTGTGGTAACTTTTCTGGCACCTCTAGCCTCAAATTCCGAGGGACTAAAGGATCAATAGGCCACACTTTCATGGTTTGTATTCACACTGAAAATCAAAATCAAGGGGGGTTTTACCCTTTTGTTCTACTGGAGATTCCTGTTCTCAATGGGCCCCCCTTAGGACATCATTTTCAAATGTACAAGTTTGACGACTTTAAGCAAAAGATACAGACACTAATCGTCAATGGCAGAATTATCGGCACAGACTACAGAAAGGTCATTCATCCCCATGATCCAGAAATGCTGGTCACTCATGAAGAGGTAGCATAGTTCTTCTTTGATCTGTATGGTGTTGGTTATATACCTCCCTTTTCAAGGAGCCCCACCTCTTCAAAGTCGTGGGCGTACCGCGAGTAGGTCTGGCGGTGGGTGTAGCTGGACGGGGTTACAGTTTCGACTTGAGACTGTTGGTGTCTGATATTCCCTCCCGTCTTTCCGAACGTGTGGTCTCAATGCGCATGAGAAGCACCTGACTTATAGCCATACATAGAAAGACATCGATACATATGTGCTGTATTCGACATCATATTTCTTGTGGACAGAGAGCGATAATTGTCATATCAGAGACTGATTTTCATCAGACAGCATTGAAAGCCAAATTGTTCTATGGATTAAAAAGCTGAAAAATAACCAACGTACTCTATGTAGCACACCTCAGTATACAAATGATTTAAACAAGACTGGTGTCTTTGATCTAGGCTCACCTCAGCTTCACTACAGTGTTCGAACAAATCATAGTTCATAACCCACTCATCTACTCACACTTCCGCTTTGCTCCAGTGTTCGAGGACATTCACTCTCCCTTACAAATATTCATGAAAAAGATGTATTTTCGTCAATGAAATGAACTCCAATGAACATTCTCTACAACTTTTTCTCAAAAAGCTCCGCAACTTTGCAAACAGCCTCTGAAACCCCGTTGGCATCAGTGCCCATTCCTTGGCAAACATTACCCTTTCCACCAGCTCTGCCACCGATAAACGTGGATGCAACTGCTGCAACGTCAGAAGCAACAAGGTCGCCAGATCCTACATAAACAGCCTGGGCCACTTTGTCTGATCCCGCACACAGAAACAGACACTTGTCAGTAAACTCCTTCTTGACATAGTTGATACCATCTGTGAGTGCTTTTGCATTGGCGGAAATATCCACAGAGTTGGCGAAAAACTTTGCCTCCGGGTTATCTTCAAAGTAACTTTTTATAGAATCAGTCACTTTTTTAGACTCAGCCTTAGCAGCTTGTCTTTGGTTATCCTTCAAGTTTTTCTCGATTTTGGCGAGCTTTGCCTTGAGATCCGCCTTGGAAAGAACGGAAATAGAGAGTTTGGAAAGAGCCACTGAGGACTCTTTAATTCTCTTTTCGAGTTCAGCACCAAAGGGGAGTTTCTCCATTGCACTCAGCTTGTCGTTAAACTCAGAAGCTTCCCTCTGAGCATTAGCAGCTTCCACTCCAGTAAAGGCTGCAATACGACGAACACCCTTGGCAATACCAGACTCTTCTACAATGATAAAGTGTTTGATATCTCCGGTCCTGGCAACGTGGGTACCTCCACAAAGCTCCACAGACATGCTCTCCCATTTCTCGCTAGATGGATCAGAGAGGATCTCGTCTAACGGAGCTCCAACGGTAACCACCCTTACCGGATCGGGATAAGACTCACCGGTTAGCGCACGGATACCCTTTATAGATAGAGCGGAAGAAAGAGCAACCTCCTTAGAAAAGACGCCCTGGTTCTTAGCAATGGCTTCAGAGCATATTTTCTCAACAGAGTCGATCTCCTTAGGAGACATACCTTGTTTATGCGAGAAATCAAAACGTAAACGGTCTGAAGCTACGAGAGAACCTCTTTGTTCTACGGTATTACCAAGAATAGCACGCAGCGCAAAGTTCAACAAATGGGTCCCCGTGTGGTTGTTTCTGAGCGGCCAACGACGAAGTTCGTCGTACGTAGCGATCAGCTTGTCTCCCACAGTGAACTTTCCCTCAGTTAAAAAACCGGTATGCAACACATAACCACCGTAGTTTTGCACATCTTCTACACGGAATTCTGCCGCACCGTCAATCACCAAACTACCGGTATCAGCCTCTTGACCACCTTGCTCGGCGTAAAAAGGGGTCCGGTCCAGAACAACGCCGATCCTTACATCTTCGGCGATTTGGTCGGTACACGACACAATACCATTTTCACTTGAGATGAGTGCTAGCACAGTAGATTTCACGTTTTCGCCTAAATATTTTGGCGAGTCATCAGTTTTAGGGGTCTTTTCGTTTGCCAGCTGAGAAATGGTGTGCACGTCCAATTTCGGCTGGTCATTCTTGCCATTGCCGTTACTGGAGGGCCCACCTTTAGAAGCTTCTCTTGCAGCTTCGCGCGCGCGTTCGAATCCCGTCTCGTCGATTTTGAGACCAGCTTCTTCGGCCATCAATCTAGTCAGATCTTCAGGGAAACCGTAGGTATCGTACAACCGCCAAACGTCGCTTCCTGCGAGAGTCTGATCTGGTGTCTTTGAAGCGATAATAGCGTACTGTTCAAACAGTTTCTCTCCACGGTCTAGTGTACGTGCGAAAGCAGCCTCTTCCTCGTCCAAGATCTCCTGGATGGTGGAGGCGTTTTGGGCCACTTCTGGGAAAACGCCTTGAAACTGCTCAGCCAGAGTTGGCACGAGTTGCGAGAAAAACTTGCCGATTGGGTAATTCATGTACTTACGGGCATATCTCGCTCCACGACGTAGAATACGACGCAAAACGTAGCCACGACCCTCATTATTGGGCACTCCACCATCAGCCAGCGCTAAAGTGAGCGTTCTGGCATGGTCCGCCAAAACACGGTATGCGGTGTCGATACCGTCGATATCCGCCGCTCCAAAATTGCCCGTGTACGGATGCACTCCACAGATTTGAGAAATCTTGTCAAAGAGCGGTGAAAATACATCTGTATCGTAGTTGGATCTCACGCCTTGCAAGATGGAAACCACTCTTTCGAGCCCCATACCGGTATCGATGTGGCGAGCTGGAAGAGGTTTTAAAGACTTGTCGGCTTCACGGTTGAACTGGATGAAAACCAAGTTCCAAATCTCCAAAACGTCTGGATCGTCTGCGTTGACAAGAGAAGCGGCATTTCTTCCACCAATACGGTCAAAATGAACTTCTGAGCAAGGTCCACATGGACCTTGGTCTCCCATCTCCCAGAAATTATCTTCAGAAGATCCAGGAAGCACGTGATCCTCAGCGAGACCTTGGTCCAGCCAAAATTGGCGAGCTTCCAAATCGGGTTCTAGACCCAATTTTTCGTCTCCTTCAAAATACGTCGCATACAGTCTATCTTTAGGCATGCCATATACATTTGTTAGCAGATCCCATGCGTATTCTATAGCTTCCTTCTTGAAATAGTCACCAAAGGACCAATTACCCAGCATCTCGAAAAAAGTATGGTGGTATGAGTCTCTACCTACATCTTCCAGATCGTTGTGCTTACCACCGGCACGAATACATTTTTGTGAGTTGGCTGCTTTCTTTAAAGTGGACAGCGCAGAGCCCGGTTCCACGGTACCGAGGAAAATAGGCTTGTACTGGTTCATCCCGGCATTGGCAAATAAAAGCGTTGGGTCTTCATAAGGAATGACCGATGATGACGGGAAATATGTGTGGTTTTTTTCTTTAAAATACTCCACAAACGTTTCGCGTACTTTTGCGGTGTTCCATCGAAGAGTTGTCATTCTGCGAAGTTGTTGCATAGAGAATTTTTTTTCTATTCGCGGGGTGCGCGGGTTCGACTTTAGGGGAGGGCATCTTGCATCTTTGCAGCGAAGCGGAAAAGATGCGTTTTTGTGGGATTACTACAATCCTTCCAAGCATCTTTGTAGCGCAGGAAAGGATGCGAGACTCTTAAGCCAGTAGATGGTCTCGTGCTTTGGATGTAAGGACCACGAGTCACGCCTATATCCATATATACTGATTTACCATGTATGGGCTCATCTTTATATTTCGCAAAGCCAATTTATGCGAGAAAGCCGATCTGAGCATCTATAAGTGTTCTCTTATCCTCTGCACAAAGCATTGTGCAGCAGTAGACCGCATGAAAGTTCTGTTAAAAGTATTAGAAGACCACCTCAGTAGCCGAAAGTTCTCTGACTTCAGTCGACAGTCCCGAGTCTCCTGCGCGTGATAATATGTAAAGAGTTGCTACTCGATTTACTGTTGGTAATGTTACACTACAGAGATCTCTCATTCGGGGATAATGCTTGATATCGGAACTAGGACGCTTTTTTGAGAAAAGCACTATGGGTGACGTATTCACCAAGATTGTGTCGGATTATCAGCCATAATCCGGGAAAACAATGTGATGCAACTTTGGGAAAAGAAATGTTAGTCATGCCTTTTCTAGCATGTATGACTTGCGGGGAAGGTCATCGGGCGTGCGGATAAGTCACTCATGATATGTCACATCACATAGGTTTCCCCACATCAATCGGTATATAAAATAGGCCACAAACCTCAACTATGTAGCAGCTTTAGGTAGAATAAAAGCCTTACATTGTCAAACATAAGTGGACGTTATTACTATCGATTACTGGACATTATAAGAGAACAATCAAGACTGAGAATGAATCATCATCCTGGAGTTGCTCATGATGTCCCGACCGAGGCTCCCAGATCCCCGGACTATCAACAGATTGCGAGCCAAGTCGCATTTCAGATGAGCAGCTCTAGACTGATGATTACTTTTCTTGTGTGCTTCATCTTTACATTGTATGGCCGATCGAGTACAGGCAGCACACACCAGCCTCACACCATCCTGGAGACCCTTAGTCCAGTGACGATTCTAAAATATGGTAGACAATGATGTCTCGTTGGGAGAACAGTATGGAAGGCTAATGGCTTTTAATCTTGATCGCATAGTACAACATGGATGGTAATTTGGCAGAGAACATTCAGTCACCAATTTGTATGTTGGCTACAACCACTACCTCTAACCTCTTTCCTTGAATTTCCTTCACCAATTGTGGTCACGTAAAGGACAATTTTCGGAGCAGCCAATCAAGCCTTTCCGTGTCTCTTTCTCGAAATTATTCTTCAAGAACAATGAAAAACCCATGAACGTCACCAGGGAAAAAACCACAAGGATTTATCTCCTTTGAAAGATCAAAAAGTCACCACGGAAAAGAGAGGGTTCACAGCGAGATGGAATGTCAATATGTGCCTTCGGTATCCATTTTTTCACTTTACCCGCGAAAAGCTGGGTCCTCAATTGAGAAGCCTGGACGAAAACCTTAGATTCCTGCCATTAGGCTGAATGGCCAAATGGAGACATCTTTTGCTTGATACTTCTTTAATGTTAATTCACTTAAGCATGCTTGCTGATCCATTGGGTGAAGCAGAAGAGCATTTTTGGATGTGCATACCGAAATGTCTCAACAGCAGGAATAGCGTTCTATTTGTGGAAAATTAAAATATTTACATCATATGGGAATCTTTGATATCGGTAGCAGAAAGCAGTCCTTTCTTGTATGACAGTGATGACTTTGCACGAGAAAAGATGGCATTTTTTGGGGGTGAGATGCAGATCCTGCTCTTGGTGAGTACTATGAAAAGCTCCTTCATACAAGGGTGATGGTGGCATCAAAGGTTGTGAAGTTAGTCCATAAGTCATTAGTATCCGCATTGTTAACCCCAGAAAACATGTGGGTGTCTCCATTGGTAAAACTGGCAAAGCTAGAACGCTGCGATTCAATTCGAGGAGAGGCTGCGTCTTTGCTGTGCATCATTCAAGAGGTATAGAAGTTGATGAGACGTGTGTCTGCTGAGTCAGGCTAATTGTTGAGCATAAGCAACACATATATATGAGAGAAATGACTACTTTTCTTCTTCATGGGCCACAGTCGATTGGTTTGAAATACGTGATTCACTCAACAGATCGGGGACACATAGATGAACACGTTGGGAAGAGACTATTTCAGAGGAAGCAGAAGGACTGCTTGGCTTCGTCTGTCTTGGTGCCGTCTCTGTCTCTATGGTGGCCGAACTGTTTCCTCTGAATCAGAGGAGGATATGAGGGAAGTTGGCGTTTTCAGAGTCGGCATGAAGGTCGCTATATATGTCCCAGAAGTTTCAAACAACCCATCGACATCGTAATAAACTACAATCGAGTAACTAGGCTAAATTTGAAGGGATCAATTGACAACTGGGTGTGACTGTGAAAGAGACTTTGAATTATCTTCTTTGAGAATCTCGATTTTCCTCAAAATGGGCAGGATTTATTATGGCTGTATTATGCTGATAAGACGTATAGCAGTTAATGGACGGCATTAAAGAAACAAAATAGATCTCTTTCAAAAAGACCTTACAAAAGTACTACCCGTACACGATTTTCGATGTTTTGATCCTATAAACCTCCAGGCCTACGCTTCGTCGCGATCAGACCAAGGCTAGATGTGCAGTTACAGCTTCAGACTGGAGAATTGGCAGCTACAAATGAAGTGTGAGCTTCATTACTTGTAATATGAGGTACAAAACTCGAACATAGATATTTGAATACCCATCAGAAATAACCAAAAATTGAATACAATCCCGTTATTTCAAGTCAAGAGCTCTTCCGCAGTAATCATAGACTGAGCCTTGTCTATCCACTTGGTTTCAAGAGGTAAAATCATGTATTTTAACTATTCGTCGTCATCTTCAATGTCCCCAAAGACCCAGCACCCCACGTGCTGCTCTTTGGCCTTTTTCTCCAGCTTGAGAAGAATCTCCCACTCATTCTTCATCAGCAGCTCAACCGTGGATAGCTGCTTTTTCACGATAGCCAAACCTTTCGATACAAGGTCTCTGCTCAAAGTGAAAGAAGTGCTCTTTTCAGGATCCATAAGAGTAACATTGCCGGAAAAGTTTTCCCTCACAACAAACTCCTTGTCGAGAGCGTTCTCAAACAGATAGTCAAGAGCAGGATCAAGGTAGTTGGTTGGGGTTGCTGGTGGTAGAGTGATGAGCCCCATTTCGCCAGAGACGGCCTTTGCTGGAAACTTGGCCAGCTCAAAGTTGGTCGGGAGCCGTTTAAGGCTGGACTGAGGCACATAGTCGATAGTGCCGTAGTCTACTTGGCGAATCTTGTACTCTCTGGTAGACTTGTCGAAATCTACAATCTTTGCGCGATAGTACTTTTCGTTCTCCGAGAATTTGGCAGCTACCAAATTTCCCACTTTAGGAGCTTTCTCCAGATTGCATGGGTTTTGAGTCAGATACAGCCTCATGGAGTCTTGCATTCTCTTGAAATCAGGCAAAGTGGAGTCAACTTTATGGAAAGAAACAATGCCTTCTTCGGAGAAATCGGTGACAATGGCTTTGAAGACATTGAGTGAGAGTTTTTCCACCTTCTCTTCAATGTTTTCCTCTTGAAAAGCCCAAAGGCCACGTTTGGAAGACTGTGCCTGTTTTTCACATGAATCCAGCTCACTACTTACCACCCCATAAACCTTGGCAAACCCCATTTCAAGTAAGGGGATCTGCAAAAGCTGGTTGGAGATGTACAAATCGCCAATAAAAGCGCCGTTTTTATCGATCCCGCTAACCTCAATCTGAACGTCTCTTTGCAAAGCCTTTTTATTTACAAACTCCAGAGCCTGGGAAGCGACATCCTCACTCAAGTCTCTAGAATTACTCAGACCAGCCAAAAGAAAGGTCATCTTTGTGGACTCGCGCGGTAAAAGAAGCCTAAATCTAGAACTGCTGACAACGTGTTCTACAATGGCAGGGATCCGAGGTTTGCCATGAAAAGTGTTGAAAAACGGTTTGGCACGCACGGCGGTTTCGCTGGCTTCCACGATTCTTTCGGGCTCCACTTTGGAATAGATGCCCTTTTGAGAAGTTTGAGCAATCTTTTCCAGCTCCACCAAAACATCCCAATCTGGGGATCTGTCGGAATCCGTCGACTTGTGCTTGACGACGCCCGCCATGCCGTTTTCCACAATCACCTGCGAAAGATCTTTACCGTTGGGCAGCGTAATTCTAACAAGCGGTCTTTCCGGGAATGACTCGGATTTAGGGCGAATGGAGTCAACCTTGACGCTGACATTTTTCCCAATGCATGTCTTTCTCACAAACTCCTTCGACAGGTTGAACAGGGTCTGGTTATCGGATTGACGAGGAGAGCGAAGAGAACATAGCTGCAGGGTAATTGGCTCATCACCGACTAAAACTTGCAACGTGTCTCCAGAAACTACTTTGTAAACACTTCCGCTCATTTTTTTCGGGTCCTTCTTATCGGGAGAAGAATCTGCGTGAGCCCAGATCCCCTTTCTGTTACTTTGAGCTTTTTTAGCTAGCTCTCTGAACCTTCCCATCTTGGCAGCTCCCAGCAAAGAAGACTGCCAGTCTGCCACCTGGACTAGACCGTTTTCTAGAGCCTTCTCGCTGACATCAGCTCCACTTGCCGATAGTACAACGGAGCCAACACGATCGCTTACAAGGGTCACAAGCACATCCTTACCCAAAAGTTGTGCCTCAACCATTTTCTTTGCAGAATCGTCCTCTGAGTCTGCCCTTTTAACGCCTGCTAGCGTGATTGGAAAGATTCCGTGTTGGTTTTTCCCCAGGAATAACCTTGCTAGAATTCTGTCTGTAGAGAGAACTTTCTCGACGATCCCCTTCAATTGTTTGCCCATCTCTTTATCGGACGGCTCCGAGACAATCTCCAAGGGGGTCACCTTTCCCCACAGACCTAAGCCTTCAGCTCTTGCCTTTGCCTGTAGGTCTAAAAATTCCTCAGGCTCGTTTTCTTTGACTTTTACCGACCCTTTCGAGATCAAATGATCAACGACGCTTGAAACGTTATCCTGATCAATGGAAAAGTCCCCAAACTCCCTCCCAGAGTGAGTTGTGTAAGCCACGTGATACCGAATCAGTTTCCCCAACGCTAAACGACGTAAAACTTCCTTAGATTGGAAGGAATACGGCTCGTTGGCGCCAATGGCGGGTGCCCTCACAGAAGAGAGACCGAATACAAAGTCCGGCTTGTTCGGAGAACTCAGCAGGAGAGTGTCGCCAGAGAGAACGTTCTTGACTTTTGCCAGCGACATGATTGTGGGTGTAGGGATGGGACTATTCAAGCTTAGGAGGTTCAAAAATATATATGGCGGTCCATAATTCTGGTTGCGACGACTGGCAGAGAAGGGCCTTCAACCATCTACATAGAACATAATATAGAGTAATGCAAGCAAGGAACTTTGATTACGTAGCAGATAGTGCAAAGCCGAGTTTATTTAGTCTCCAACCTTTCCCTGATGATCGAAAACGAATGTCCTGGACCAGTTTCTGAATGATGAAGGTGTATCGTTACATTTTAACCACAATGGATCATAATCAAACAGAGGAGGTACATAACGAGACGGAAAGGGGTGATGTGATTGGCAGCTGCTGCTAACGGAGTGTGTATGCTTGAGGAGGTAATAGAAGTCTGGCTAACCCTTAAACATCCGGAGTCATCCGGAGTCATCAGGAATACATTCATGTGAGAGGGAGGTTGTTCCTCATTGGCCACATGCGGTATATGCGATACACTCCATCGATACGGGATACACAAAGCCACGAGTTGGAGAGAAAGTTCCAGAGCAAGAAGAAGCGTTGGCTTGCTTTCCTTGAGCCCTCTCTGTCTGTGTCATGCAGCCCATCGGATCTGGGTAGGATAAATTTAGGGAGATCGAATACGATCTTATCTAGATCCGAGTCATTGACGAAAGTAGTCAAGTCTCACGGATATATAGCTGCTTGAAAATTGGGTTTTAAGTAGAAAATAGCTAGTCTTGTATCGGAAGTTGACAGGTGGCGCGACTAGCTCTGGGTAAAGCTGTACCGGGAACCGGCTGATTGGCTGTGTCGGACTATACAAAATCATAGTTGTTAAAGCCTATTATTGGCTAGTGATTGCAGTGTAAGGTCAGTATTTTCTTACATTATATTCTTTATTCATCTGCCAACATTTTGAATGTAATTTTATGTGTACATATAATAGCCGTCGGTCGACGTTATTTGGGAAAAGCTCGAGTCTTGGATGGAAAGGGAGTACCATGAACTCGCGGATAATCTTCATTCGAAGCATCGCTAGAAAATGCCGCTTCTAGTTTCCTCACATCCCTCTCTCTATCTTCTTCAAGGTACACCCCCGAACATTCAACTCATGAGAAAGCGAAGTCGATCAAGAAGACTTCATCTTCGGTACACAAGATATTGCGTCTCGCTATATCTCCATGGATAATTCCGTTGCCATGGAGAATAGACAGTTGACGCCTTGCCATTTTAAGATGTTTGAGACTCTTCACAGGAAATGGTGTCAGCTCAGATTCAATAAATTTCAACATCAGAAACGGTCCAACCGTTCAACGTACTATATTGTCTAACAAACCCTCATTATCTATTTGGAAATTCTCATTCTCAAACTGCCACCTGTCATCGCTGCTGTTTAAAGACCCGCTAGAAACTTGCACTTTATGCCAGCCGTACATGTTGAGCTGCCTAACAAAACTGGCAAAGTTATTGTGCTTAAAGCAGTTGGGAAGAACAAACTTCATGAACCCTAAGCCGGCTACTACTGCCGACTAGGTGGGAGGGGGAGGGTTTTAGGCCAAGAAAATGGCTGAGCCAATATCTGTCAATTGATTTTGCTTTGCTATTATGATCTTTGTCCATGAATCATCAAATGAGCTCACAGGGACCCAGAAAATCGGGACCGCGCTTCTCTCCTCAATGCTATGTGAGTTAGTACCCAAGCAGAAGACTTATTTCGATGGTTCAAGATGAAGCATCATTCTCCATCCCTTAAAACATTTGCTGTGTAGTAGGAGAAAAAAAGTATATAAATAAGGGGTTCCCACATTTTTCCTACAAAAAACGCGCCCAAGAAAATCTCACTTGACTGACTCTATTCACCAAACTCACAATTTTAGACTAGTGACTTGTTAGTGGATTATTTGGGAATAACAAAATCGATATATCAACTCTTTCTCTCAGTTGTGAACGCACGCAGTAACAAGTCGGTACTTTCAAAGGTTGAGTTTGGTGAGGGGAGTCATTCAAGTGAGAGGAGACAACTACACAAAAAATTATGTCTACTGTTGGTTTGAGAAAGTGCGAGGGATGAGGGGGGAATTGCATAAACGTGCATAATATTGCATAATTCCGAGTCTTGAATCAGGCTTGAAGTTTTTCCGTATTCCCTTATCCAGATTCACCCAGGATCGAGATCCGTATCGGGTGACCCTTAAAAACGCTATATATGTCACACAACTTTCAATCACCAGGAATGTCAGCGTTCATTCGTGAAAGTGAGTCAAGATGCCACAGCAAAATAATCGGGCGAAATCGAGTGTTGACGCTCAGATGAGGCATCTGACTTTGTACTATAATGTTTCAACCCACTGTCAGCTAATCGCCCGTGTGCGTACCTTTTTGACAAAAATCTTTGCCTATATTTATGTTAACAAAACCCGTTTATTCCTTCCATGTCATGCAATTATCAACCAATAAAATGGGAGGGTTATCGTCTTGTGCGGCTAGCACAGCATGAAGCTTATTATTGTATCTCCTCAAACACCCGCAGGAGGTTCGGGTCAACTGAGATTCAAAGATCTGATCCAGATCAGTTCTTTGATTCAGACCGCGGTACTGGACTCGGACTGGCAACCTTAAGTCAACCATTGGTTGGACCATGCCTCCCCAGTAAAGCACGTAATACGGCACTAAGTCATATTCGGACTCATTCGATGTGATGCAGCATATACACGCTATTTATTCTGTGACGCATATGAACGGTGGCAATGGCTTCATATAGAAAGTTCCTTCTAAATTGATAGCTCTTATTAGATTAAAAGCGCTTAATACAACCTTATCGTGCTCGATTTGTCGATTTGTAGTAGACTCTCATTACAATTTCCATTGCAGCATTTTTGGTCTTACACTGCTAAATGACCCTCGGATCATAATTCTGATCTCACTCAATCTGAGGGGAATGATATCACGTCCTTACTTCCTTTCAATAAACCCCTACTGCTTCGTAGGACGCTAATCATGGATAGTTTGTAAAATATTGTCATAACTTATCAATATGAATATATACAAGAAATTCTATACACAGATATCTATTTTTTCGACTTTTTCCCTTTCTTTGATTTGCCCTCGATGTACTCCATTATCTCATCGATGGACTGGTTGGCAATTTCTGTAGACTCCACGCGAGGCTTGGTAGCCTTCATAGGCTGGCTGACTGGCTTTCGGGTTGTTTCCGTTTCCCTCAGCTTCTTTTGCTGTTTCGCCGACATGGTGACATACCTAGTCAGATGGTGCACCCATTTGTGGCACTCTTTCGTAGTGATGTCATCCAGCCCGACGGTAACCTTGAAGACCTCAAACGCCTGCTTCATCACTTTGAGAGCTTCTGGGATGTTTTGAGATAGTGTGAGCGATTGCGCAAGCTGAAAGTTGATCATAGCTGTAATCTGAGATTGAGCGCCGTTGATTTCCAGACTCACCTCTGAGGCCTTGGACAAAAGCTGAACCGACTCTTTGAACATCTGTACTGTTTGCAGAGTGACGGAGATGTTGGTTAAAGTAGTCACGCAGCCGGGATGAAATCCTCCATAGACGAGATTCCACTCGTTGAGCGCACGCTCATAAAGCTTCATGGAGTTGGCGTAAGATCCATTTGCATTCTCGAAAAACGCACCGTTGATAAGCGAAAGAATGGTTTCGTAAGAGTCGGTACCAAAAGCTCTCTCGGATACAGCGATGCTTTTACGCGCCAAAACACAAGCGTCCTGAAACCTGTCGCAATCGTGAAGAGTCTGAGCTAAAACCCCGTATATCTTGGCAACCTCAGGGTGAACTACACCATAAACCTGCTCGTAAACCTGAACAGCCTCCTGCAGCAGAATGAGGCCTTCCTCGTACTCGTCGCCTGAAAGTCGAGCACGACCAGCCTCCCAGATCTGATCGACAATAGTAGACCTGAAGACAGAATCCTTGACCACCCCATAAATACAGATGATATCCTCAGGATGGAAGGTGGTGGCGCGACCAACTTGTTCTGGAGATTGTGTACTCCTTTTTTTATTTTTCTTCAACTTTTCCTTTGCATGTTGAGCCATCGTCTCGATTTGCTCCTTGGAAGGGAAGTAGACTCTATCCTTCCATTGTATTCCGAATTTACGAGCCACTTGACGGATAAGAACCATCTTAGGAACCGTTTCAAGGCTCTCGAAAGTATATTGGAACCGCTTGGTTCCTTGTTCCTGGACCTTTTCAAACACCTGCCCTGGTGTGAGGCTGACGAAAGAAAGGTCAAGATCGGAGTAAACTGACTTTAAATCAGGGTCCACAACGCATTTAGAGGCCTCTCCAAACAAGCAGTTGTGTATATGGCAGATTACAAGCCGTGAAATCGGTATGGGGAGTTTCGCGGTGAGAATCCTCAAATAGTGTTTAATTGAACGGATTATCACCTCAGAGATGGCAACCTTTTCTAAAGCATTCAGCGAGGCAATCTCAGGAATAAAGGAGGCGTTGCTTTGAGATTCGGGTTCCGCCTCCTCCTCCTCCTTCTCCTCAACCCCCTTAGGAGTACTGGATCTGCTGCTCTCGATGACCTCCTCATTCTCTTTACAGATTTTTTCAACAGCCTCAGTTTGAGCCTTTTCCAACTCATCGCGCTTCCTCAAAACGCACTCAATAACCTTGCCCAAGTATCTCATACTGATACCCTTTTTGTGCATCATATTCGTAAGCTGGAATCCGTCTATAGGGGCCATCAGGTTTGAAGAAGCCACTTCTGCTACGAACTCGGGAATCAAGGTTTTTGAGACAAACTGAGAAACTTGGCGAACGTTAGCTTCATCGTCCGAGTCAGTCGAGCCTTTAGCCGACTTTTCAGCCAAAGTTTCAGCTTCATTAGAGAAAGAGTCTGGGTTGAGAGAAAACTTTAAAGGGTTCACCTCAACCTTTTCTTCTGAGAGCAAAACCTGTCTTCTCCACCAGTCCTCCACAGCCTCGTGACGAACCGTCACCTCTTTGTGAGGGTACGACTCGCCAGCGGATTCGATAAACTCAATGTCCAAAGGGGTGGTTCTATACAAGTCTATAATATATGCGCGACCGTCGGTCCCCTTCATACCTTTTGTCTCCTTTGAGGTAACAAAATGGCTAGGGTTCTCTCCATTATTGGTGTACGCGGTGTGAGGTTTCAAATGAAGAGCTTCACCTATAGTGGTGAAACGCTCCACAAACTCATCGTTACTGGCGATCGCTTCGCCCTCCTCAGTAGACCCATAGCATACTTTAGAAGCACCTTCAGACTCCTCCACGGGCTGGTTGAAAATACCAGGAACCGGGGTTTGACAGATGATTCTCTGACCGCAAAAGTCTACAATAGTCGTACACAAATGGTATACGCCTGGAGCATCTAAACGGTTCAAGAACTTTATACCTTCCAAGTCACGGGAAGCTGCAGCTCTTGCAGCTTCGCTTCCGCCGGATTTGGAGAACTGACCAGATGCATCAACTCCCAAAGAGTAAAAGATACCATTACGAAGATAGAAATGAGATTCAGAAGGTTCGCTGGGATTCATCGGTGAAAAGTCTCCACGCACAATCGCCATGGCACCTTGAACCGCTGCTTGGGTGAACTCAAATCCGGCTTTGGTCAAGAGTCGTTCCCGAATAATTCTATCCTGAAGGGTGTCCTTGGGAAGCTCTCTGATGCCCTGGTACTCTTCGTTCCAATCACGGAACAGGTCAGCCGCGTCAGAGCCTCCTAACAGAAAATTCTCCTGACTGCGACCCACGTCTGGAGTTTCCTTGGATGCTCCACGTACTTTCCACGTTGGCTGAAGAAAACAGTTTGACGGTTCTGCAACGGTGGTGGGCTCGTCTACTGAGGCGTTATTTAAAAGCAGCTGCTTCCCGAACAACGGAGACAGCTGGCTCACCAGGGCTAGCAAAGAGTGGTTTCTCGCCTCTTTGAAAGTGCCATCAAACTTTGTAGAACTACTCTTGTTCACAATAAATCCAGTCACGTGACTCGTCACGTGATAAGTTTCACCTTCCCAAGTCTGCAAGACGAGGTAGAAAATATCACCATAAGATTTACGCTCTGCACTGGGGGGAGACCATGGGGAGATGGCTAGACTTCTCAAAGCAGGCTTGAAAGCCTTTGCAGGAACTTCCGACTCCACATTTTTGAACAATTGATTGACGCACGACCGGATTTGAGTCTTGGAGTCGTTGTCAATCTCTACAAATTTGGAACCTTCTTCTTGTGCAGCGGGTTCGGTCACTTTGGTCAGATTAAGAGCATCGTATTTCGAGACTCCTGACTGAGCCGTCAATTGGTCATTGGTTCTTTTGAAACCGGCGATTTCTCTCACTTTAACAACGTGATCGCGAGCGGATTTTTCAGCGTAGGCTTTTTCTTTTAAAGCAAGCGACAGTTTACTGTTTTTGGCGATCTCCTGAATCAGGGTCTCTTCGTGGAGAATCTGTCCATTGAGAGTGAGATCAAAACATGTGTGGTGATGAGTAGCTGGCAGTACCGCAATGGTTTGCTTTATGTCGCTGACTGTCTCAGAAGAGGCTGCTGGGAAATCAACTTTTTTTGGAGCCTGTGGAAGGGTCACAATTATCTGAACCGCTTGATCTCCTTCCTCGGACATGTTATTGGGTGAATTTTTCAAAATATTTAGTTGAGCAGTACACGACCAAAGATTCTGAGTCTGGGGAAAGCTTCTGCGGCTTACTTCAATGGCTGTTTTGATTTTGGCGCTTTGTTTTATGAGCTGGGGGCTTTCTCTTTGACGCTTTCTCTTTGAGTGGTTTGAGAGTCATCATAGGGGTACAAAGATGAATAAAAGAGCAGAAATGGTCTAAAGTGCAAGGAGAGCATCACGACACAAAGCATGACGATGCATGACGAGGGCGAAAGAGTCTGCTTTAATATATTGCAACAAATCGTAAGCTAGGAGCTTCCAAAACCGAAATAATACGAATTGGTGTACGGGCGCGAGCATTGCATGAGCTTTGCAGTTTTGCGCCAGAGACATAAGGGAAGCTGAAGGGGAATTCCTGGGTGCTGGATGAGTTTAGATAAAAAAACTTCTGGTTATGGCTGATTTTTATTTGGAGGGGCGATATCTATTGAGTGGACCACATCCGAAAA
>JAJLSF010000364.1:0-49848 GCA_030567395.1 Citeromyces hawaiiensis
TTGTAAACAAACAAAAAAGGGGGGTTTTCAAAAAATACGCGAGCTGGGGAAATGTCGTAATGTAGGGATGTAGCTTCTTATTGGGACGAGCGTAAGCTGGGAACTATAATTAATGAAATATTAATTTTAAAGAGTATAGCTCCTTGGTCAAGCATTTTCATTCATTTTATTTGGCAAGGGCATTATAAATGATCTAAAATATCGCATTGACTCAAACATAGACAAATAAAACCAGGAGTTTATATTTTTTCAATAGACTTGTTGCAAGTACGCAGTGATGGACACACTTCTCTACATCTGAAACATTTAGAACGTTTGCTTTTAACCTCTCTTATGGCGCGGGTTTTCCTTGGGCGTCCTGTTGGTGTTCTAGGAGGAAAGTGGCCTCCCGTTCAGTATCAAAATTATCAAGGTTGAGGTGTATCAAAGGTGAGTAACGTAGTTAATGATTTTGAGACGTCAGAGAGTGGCCAAAAAGGTGTGGACATCATAACCCAGTCTTTCAATGACGCATACAGCATGTACATACGACAGCTCACCACAGTGTACCTGAGCAAGTTGCTTAAAGCTGTCCAGATGCTGAATCCCAACTAGAGTACATACTTATACGTCGGCTTTACTCCATATCGTCCGCAAATGAAAGTATTTTGAGAGAGGGTTTTCATGAAATGTAGAATGAGAATATGTTACTGGATACTTGAAATTCATACACACACTCTCTGAGCAGAGACAAAACGTTTTGTTGGGCACCTTGAAAGATAGTAGCAACACCTTGCACAAACTCTTTTCTTTAGAGCTGACCAGATGGTGAGGGAGATAGGGCTTCCCACAATTTGCAAACTGCGGTTCATTTTCTACCCCAGCACCATAAAATGCTATGGGATGTCATTGACCATCTGCAACAACAACGGTAGCAGCTATTAGGGTCCTATATTTTCTGATGAGTCCGATTCATGCCAAGAAAGCGAAAAAAATTCTATTAGGAATGCCGACGAGCATGCCCACAAGCGGTAAGGATCATCAGCTCCGGTGGGTCGGACTAAGAAGATGTATCCCGAGACAGTCATGATAAAGATCAGGGATTACTTCTCTGCTGGAAAACATGTTGCTATTCAATACTTCAGAAATACTTCTATCTCACGAAAAAGAAATCACACCGAATATTTATTTAACAACCCACCATTAAGCTGGCATATATGCGTACTTTTATAGATACTTGTCCAGACTTTCCGTGGCGATCAAGGCATGGTAACCTGCGAACTGTTCATCGCTTACCAAGTTTATCAAGCTCCTGCGCTTGCTTCACAAAGCGATGTTAGTCTCCACAAGCAAATCAAACAGAATATTCAACAAACAGGTGTCGTAGAAGAATCTCAGCTCCTGGAAAACAGGTGAGTTGTCCACGTCTACGAGGTATCTCTTTACGGTTTCTGTAGTGCTCAACACGATATTTTCAACGTAAGCGTCGAAACAATGATAGTTGTGTACCAGTTGAAGAGATGTTATCAATGTCCAATGGTTCCTCATCTCTACCAGAAATGTGTCTGATGCTTTCATGTACTCATTTTTGTGGCTGTAGTCGTTATGAAGCTTGGTCAGGTGGTAAAAATTGCAACTTGCATTGCAGAATACAATCTACCACACAGCAACAACCTTTTCAAAAAAACAACAGAGCTTTCAACGCATCCTCCACCATGTTGCTATCACAATACCAGACCAACGGGTCCATCTTCATGGCGTCCGATGGAGAAAAATCGTTCCTCTCACATAGTTTTACAACTTGGGATCTTCTATTACTTGGGATCTTCTATACTGTGGAACGTTTTCATCGAACAATTCACCAGCCACTCAATGGGAAGCTGCAAGTCTCTAGTTATAACAACCTGGTGACGTATATTGGTGATATGAGCCAGAAACCGACAGTATGTTGACACGAAAACATCTTTGTCTGGAATGAAGGTGAGGTAAACTTTCGATAACTAAAGATTTAGAGCATGGAAGTTGGCACTGAAGAAAAAATGGGCTGGGTGACAATACCCTAGGCGCAGAACGAGATTGAGGATTTTACACAGAAAAGTCCTGTTCCATGACCAGAAACGATTGCGCAACTGCCTACATAGAGCCCCAACAGTTGAAATATACCGGATCTAATGTGCCTAGATTGGGTTACCCTCGACACCAACGTCACTGTTGCAAAAGTCAAACCGAGGACGAAATCTCTGGTTTTCATCAAGAAACGTCAAGAGCCGAGACAAGACTCTCCTGTAGACTTTCCTGAATTATGATATGAATTTCCGGCACGGTTTGGATTGAATCTGAAGGTACAAAAGATCAGAAACACCCATAAGGTCGTGCGGTGCTCAACTTGGCAATACAACACAATGGGCAACAACTCCTCGAAACATAAGAGCTCCTCTTTAAGGCCCGGAAACCACCCGCCGTTTCAGCGGTCTGACACATCTAACAGTGTCAAAAGTGCACGATCGTTGAGAAGCAGAAGGTCTATCGGTCGTGACAGTGACACGTCCAGTTTCAAAACAGCTCATAGTGCGAATAATGACTCAACGAGTCCGATTTTAAGCCGGAAAAACTCTTTTGCAAGAATGGACCAAAATGAGGAGGTAATGTCGCAACATATGAGTGAGTTGGATATGAATGTCACACCCAATGGCAGTGCCCAACTTCCACCGTCAATGGTGCAATTGCAGCCAAAAGAACCGATATTAATGAGAAGAGAGTCAGGTACGGACGAAAATCGAGACCCTTCAAAAGGAGGTTCCTCCTCTGTCACGAAGACCACTTTTCTAACCACCCCTTCTTCTCCAATTTCCATGAAGCACCACCGCGGGTCGGATGTGACTGACGAGATGGCTCCCCAATTGGTGTCAGCAAAAGGCACTGAGCTAAATCTGGAAGAAGTAATCCAAAAGCTGTTAGATGCCGGCTACTCTGGCAAGAGAACAAAAAATCTGTGTTTGAAAAATAGCGAAATCGCTATTATATGCTCCACTGCCAGAGAAACATTTCTTTCTCAGCCACCGCTGTTGGAACTATCAGCGCCAGTAAAAATCGTGGGTGATGTTCATGGCCAATACAGTGACCTCATCAGAATATTCACAAAATGTGGGTTCCCTCCCGCAGCGAATTACCTATTCCTGGGAGATTATGTCGACAGAGGTAAGCAGTCACTAGAAACAATCTTGTTACTTTTGTGCTACAAAATCAAATACCCTGAGAACTTTTTTCTTCTTCGCGGCAACCATGAATGTGCAAACGTCACTCGTGTATATGGATTTTATGATGAGTGTAAGCGGAGGTCAAACCTGAAAACCTGGAAATTGTTCATAGACACATTCAACACTTTGCCTATAACCGCTGTGGTGGCTTCCAAAATATTCTGTGTTCACGGTGGTCTGTCGCCTGTTCTGAACTCGATGGAAGAAATAAAAAAAATTCAACGGCCAACTGATGTCCCCGATTACGGACTACTGAATGATTTGCTCTGGTCTGATCCAGCTGACACAGTGAATGAGTGGGAGGATAATGAACGTGGGGTGTCATACTGCTTCAACAAGATCGCTATCAATAAGTTTCTCAACAAGTTTAACTTTGACTTAGTTGTCAGAGCGCATATGGTTGTCGAAGACGGTTACGAGTTCTTCAACGATCGGTCGCTCGTTACGGTTTTCAGTGCCCCCAATTACTGCGGTGAGTTCGACAACTGGGGTGCAGTAATGAGCGTAAGCGAGGAGCTTTTATGCTCATTTGAGTTACTTGATCCGCTTGATTCCGTAGCATTGAAGCAGGTTATGAAGAAGGGAAAATATGAAAGGAGGTACGCATCGCTTCAAAATTCCGAGAACGATTACCATCAGAGCGTCTAGATAGACTCTTTTCCAGCATGTCAGAAGCTCGAAGCAGGCTTTTTGCTAAGCTTTTGCAGGTACCGTAGCATCTAACTTATTTATTGCACTGATTGGAATAAACGATTTGCATCATAGTGAATGCTCTGACTGTCGCGTTGTTGTGTAAGGGATCTGAGACAGGTTACAACTGCAAATTGAATTGTATTTAGTCAATGAAACTCTATTCTTAACATTCTATGGCGAGGGGCGGCAGCAGCAGGATTGAGCACAAAATCTTGAGCTAGTCTTTATGGAGACAGGTTTGGTAACATATGTAATCAAGTAAGCTCAGGATTATTCAATGCGACACGAAATAGCCACTGAACACCACAGGTAAATACAAACAATACACATGTGATATCAATCAGATAACATAAATAACCGTTGAGGTAACAACTTTTCGTATTACGAGTAATCACCAAGTACGATCGATCACGTCTTAATCATCATCGAGATAACACTTGTGACAGTGAATCTAATAAATACAATAAATACGTCTATAGAGTGAAAAGGCCAGTTCTTTTCTTGCCGAAAGGATAGATGACAATTGTAGCTGCGATGAGTCCCACGCTAATTCCAATTGCCACCTCTATCATGGTCACACCAAACGCAATACCTGTGTCTCCCGCGGTAGAGCCAGAAGAAGACGAATTGGAGGTGATCTCATTGGCCGCGGTTACACCTGTTAGCAGGGTACTCTGTGAAGCAATTCCAGAAGGCACTTGTACAAAAATACCGGGTAACATGGCGGCAACGGCCATGCCTTTTCCCATCCTGGAATATAAGTTACCTAAAATACCAATAGCAAAGGCTCCTAGACACGCAGTAAATTCTGTGGACTGCCTGAAATGCTGTCCGGAGAAATAACTTACAACATAACCTCCTCCAGAAACCAGAACCATCACTGGTAGCTGTCTGAAACGAGCCTGATTCAACAGACCCAATGTAATGGAGTACGCTGGGACAAATAGAAAGTAAAACCAATGAGACATTTGAGGAGGGCATGAAACCGAGGAGGTGGCATTTTCGTCAATCCATCCATAAAGTGCTGAGCCCAAAGTAATTCCAAACCCGAGAAACAGCGAGTAAATGATGGCGTAGAACATTCTTACTGATCCTGCCACCAGATTACGGGATTGTAATTCTAAACTGCCACACAGAATAATATACCCGGGTAAAATGATAGCCAGCGACCCTTGGGCAATAGCCGCAAAGCAGAAAAGCTCGCCATTTCTCACTGATCCAATGGCTCTGGCGAGGAAACTAACAACAATACTCGAAGTTACCTCAAAGACATTGGCATATAGGGCAGAACGCGGGGAAACATAGTACTGCAAAAATCCTACGCATGCTCCGATCAAAAAGCATATAGGCATGTCTGGCCAATTAGCCTTGAATGCCCAGGGGGCAACCATTGAAGATCCAAAGGCATAGAGGAGAACCTGCATATACCGAGGGTACCGCTGTCTTCTACTGAAAAGTTCGTCTAGTCGGGAATTTGCGTCTTCTACCCCAACCAAATCATGCACAACGTCCTTATAGATCTTATGAGCGGCATCAAGTTTGCTGAGATCCAAACTTTGCACGCACCTCACTAGCTGCATTTGAGATGTTCTAGTGGCTGCATCTCCAAAAGAGACAATCATGCAACCTGGAAAATAGACAAAATGCCCATCGATCGCTAGAACACGAGCTGTCATCACCATATACTCCTCTAGTCTGTGAGTGGGGGCTCCATACATCATCATGGCTTTGCAAATACGAAGAATGAATCGCTGTCTTTGTAGGACATCAGCTATATGCACTGTTATTCTGGCCTGATGTCCCGCTTTCTTTTTCGCTAGCAAGTTGCTTTTCTTTTTTGTGTGCTTTGGTCTCGAGGCGTTGAAAGTAGGCATGCTCAAGTCGGCTTCTGACTTATTGCGCTGATGCTTCAACAGTCCAGATACGGAGTTTGCAGAGGTGCTCAAAAATCTTGGAGTAGGAGTCTCTTCGTCATCTGAAGCGGACGGTCTACTACGATGACGAAATGGGTTATCCAAAGAAATCTTTGAAACGTTAGAGCTGAGCTTATTTCTAAAACGAGACCCTGAATCACCTGCAGACATGAGGGAAGAATCATCACTCATTATGCGGGAGCCGGATTTTTCAGGGTGGTGGTAAAGTTGCAGCAGAGATGACAGAACACCGGCTTGAACATTATCAGGGCGTCCTACGTTATCCAGCTTGAAAACGTCATCTTCCACATCGTCCCAGTCGTCTTCCTGGGGGTCTGCTTTGGACTGAGTGGCAAGCTGGGCGTGTTGTTCCACGAGCCTTCTGGCTTCTTCCTCAAGGTATTGAGGGGACGTATCCTCTTTGTCCCTTTGAGCTTCTTCGTCATTTACTTGTTGAGGTTGCTGGAAAGCCCCAGGGGCGAGGCCTGGGTTGTGGGAGAGTGTCAACTTGCGTTTGAGGCGGTCAAAGAGGGTGCGCGACCTGGAAAGTGAGGATCCGTCTTTGTGAGACTCGCTTTGTGACCCTCCATGAGACGGCTTCTCAGTTAAGTCAATCTCTGCCAAAGACCCGTCCGAGTTTGGATGACCATCAGTGGCGGGTTGAGTATTGGCAAGGTCATGAGACGCATACAAGGAACGCCCAGGAGAGTCGACATCTTCTGCTGAGACTTCAGAGTTCTCACGAGAGTGGCCAATTGAGTTGGGTTGAGCTGAATGGGGTTGAGCTGAATGGGGTGGACCTGAATGGGGTGGACCTGAGTTTGGTTGTGCTGAATGGGGTTGTGCTGAATGGGGTGGACCTGAGTTTGGTTGTGCTGAATGGGGTTGTATCGCTTGAAGTTGTCCTGAGTGGGGCGATGCTGACTGGGGTTGCACCAACGGCGCCTGGGGACCATGAAAGTCTTCCGAAAGTGAGCCTTGACTCTCAGACCGCAAGCTCTCAGTCGGTCGCTGTTGCGACTGCTTAGAGGCATTCACAGAAATCCGCGAACTGCCTGGTTCCTGGGTGCCATCGTCAGAATCTTCCCAGTCACTATCTGAGGACTCAGGGTTGAAGTTTACCCGGGGAGGATCACGGAAAGGCCCAGTGTCAAGGTCTTGATACTCAAAGTCTTGATCAGCGTCATCATTTATCTCCTCTTCGATTTTCTTTCGACGAGCGGCAAGTGATGTATCTGAGACTCCATGACTCCCGAATTCGGGCAGCCTAGGTGCGTCATTTTCCGGGTCATAATCGCTGTCCTCCTCGAGAATGGGTGGGGAATTCAAAGGTGACCTTGTTCCGGCATTGGGGATCAATGAGAAATAGTCCGTCCCATAAACATTTTTTTTCTTCGTTTTCTTCACTCCTCTGGGAGACGCCGTTCTCGCGATGGTGTCAGCTATAGGTGACTGTTGCTTGAACTTGGGAAGCTTGAGGTTGCTTGCACCTGGGGATCCTCCTCCTCTTGATGACATATATAACAGATAGATGTCTGTCTAGATTCGCGAAATTATATGCATCCATCACCTTTCTTTTTTGGCGGTACTTCGCCTTTCTTTTTTGGCACTGTAAATTTCTCAGCTAGCGATGGGACAAAAAACATCTATGATTGCGGAATGACGTCAATTTTGTCGACTTCTCTTTTCCTGCGGGAAGTTTGTTTTTGTCGGATTTGATACGAGAGCTTGTAACTCCAGATGACGCTGAATTTTTGGTTTCCTCTTTCTATTCGATTACAATGTATTTTCATCCAGAAATTTCGCTCTTAAAAGCGGCACTTTATAGCTACCTTTGTCCACTGACGTTGAGAGCTTGGAAACTTTTGTGTTTAGCTCGCCCTCTAGGATGTAAGCCTAAACACGTCGAAAATCTCAGGAATGCAGGTTTCTGAATCAATTATGGTAACCAAACAAAGTTTTTTCCTGTCAAATAATCTATGACGAATTATCGTCTTGAAAAATTGAGGTAAATAGGAAAAACGCCAGGTGATAGAATCTTTCCTTCTGACTCTTGTCGAGCCAAATCGATAACGATTCGACTTTCTTTTCTTGTTATTAGACATAAACGGAGGTTCTGTTCCTGGCCCTATCATCAATTCCAGCCCAGCATCCTGGTTTTTCGAAATTCGTGTTTTCTCTCAATGACTTACTGGAGGATTTTCAAGGGTGTCGCGCTATCTAGGTTAAATCATCATCAGTGCGAAAGGCCCCAAATGAATGCAAGATACTCTACTTCGTCAATCTGTAATTTGAGTAGCCTCGCCTGCTTGTATCTCTATTCCTCAAGCTGGAGCACATTAACCTGAACGAGGCATACTTTTGTTGGTCTATCCGCGTTTTGCGGTTCTGAGACAATGAGTGTTTTGCATTACAAAGTACCTCAATACAAAAATTGAGTTACTGGTCAGTAGATTTTCAGACGCGAATGAAGAAAGTCCAAGTAGTCAGCCACGCAGGATACTTCGCAAGGGGTGTTTGAACAGACGAGATGAAGCCATTCCCTCACGTGCACGTTCATGCACGTCACAGTATAAATAGCGTGTACGTACTGCATCACTTGGAGTGAGACCGCATATACCTTAGTTCCATAATACCTGCTTTATTAAGAGGGTGCCAGCGAACACACACAGGTACGCTTAAAATGGCAAATGGCACGGCCAACTTGTCAATAAATGCTTCGTCAAACGCCAAGCACTACTATCAACCCATTCGATGATAATGGTATCATAATACTATAGAAAAGAATAACGGAACAGCAAAAATATCGACCAAAATAGTTTGGGAAAGCTCGAAAAGAGCACGTCACCATTGCACTCTCAACAACACTGGTCTTTGACAATTGTTCAGTGTTCCTAAGGGTCACCAGATCCGGATCTTAAAATCAGATTAGATCTCACTTCAGTTGTTGATGAAGGACAAGTCGAGCTTGAGTGTTGAGAGATGCTCTTCTCAAAATCATTTAGCAAACAGTTTGCAGCATTCTGGTGGTGCTGGATTTTTCTCTACAAAGTATCGCAAACGTTCCCCAAATTTCATGAGCACCTTGAACTTTTAAGGCTGTAAATGTGGCGAAAGTAAGAGCGAGCTCGTATTTCATTAAAAGCGATTGAACATTCGCGTTGAAAAAAGCACCGGAGGCCTAAAAAGAGTTATACCAAAGAAATATCCCAGCCTGGAAGTTCACAGCGAAGAAGAAACATGAGCTGGCTGACAACCCTGAAGGCATGACACGAGAATTTAAAACTAAAAGCCCTATTCTATGACCACCGAACAGATGAGTGTTATCGGGTCTAATGTCTTTAGACTGAAATTCCTTTGGCACCGACGTCGTTGTTTACAAAGGTCGAACCGGGGACGAAATAAAAGAAATGGAAGTCAAGAGCTCACAAATTTTCATGTAGGATCTCTTGAATCTGCATCTTAAGATGCCCGAGAAGTTTATAGATCCGTTTAAATGGCGTTACTGAGCGATTTCGCTCCTGAAAAGTTAAAGGAACTTACAGGCATTATTCAGCGAATGAAGATCTCTTCGCACTGCTTATATGAAAATAAGCGGCAATACCTTTGAGCAGCACAAATGGTCACTAGCTTTTATGTCTTGAACAGCTTCCTTCGTCCTCTATTGACCAACAATCACAAGTTTCCCAATCAGGCGATGGAAAGTGCGGCTAACTAAAGAGGGGATGCAAATCGAAGCAATAATTTTATTTTAGGTGTAGAATATTTAAATCGGCTGGCATGTCAAACAGATTATTAGTTATAAAACTCGCATTCAAGCAGAGTCAGCAGGTCTCAGACCAGTGAAGAAAGCGTAGCCGTAACCGGTGGTCTCGAAGGTTATCGTAGTGCCTTTTTTGAAGTAAAAGACATCACCAGGTTTGGCGCTCACCTTGTATCCTTGCTCGTCGGAAATATAGTATTCTCCCTCAACCTCGAGGATAATCTTCATCTCGTCATAGTCGTAGTGATAGACAAGTGGCTCTCCTTTCTCCTGCTTGTAAAAGCCGCATGAAATTTGCTCCTCTTTGGGGGCTTCAGAGGTGAAAATGTCTCCCAAAAAGGAGTTGTTACCTGGGGATGGAATTTGAGGGGGCTTGACTTCCTTTCCCTCAGCAGATGGCTTGTATAACATTGGCATTGTAAATATTAAGTTGAATTTGTTATGTTTCCAGTTGGGCCTTTCCTCATTTATAGACCTCAGTGGGCCGGATACGCTTGCCTAATTGGGAAAAATGATCCACCGCGCACTTACCTGCCGCATGCGGAATGCTGCGAGAGGACGGATTCCCGATGATTTTCAAAAATAATACAAAAAACCCTCCAACACAAGAAGTTATGTTTAGCGATTCTTCACCACAGGTGCACTACTCCGCGATACATGCACCTGCCTGCAGGCTCTGCGTCATGAGAGGTCGTGTGCAGTTGCGAAATTGCTTATCATGACGATTGATTCAACGATAAAGTAAGTGACCAAGAAGAATTGAAGTATTCTAACATCCAGTCATGAGACAAAACATTATCAAGCACTGACGCCATATTTGGCGCCACAGCCAAAAGTCTACAACGAGAAAATAACAATGGGGTGCGTTTCTACTTCCGCTATTATTAACAGAAAGTCATTGGCAACTGCGGGACCTTGTAAAAAGCCTTAGCCAAGACCACACTAAATTGTTGTTTACCAAAGATTTTGAAATAAAAATATTGGACACAAAAATCGGAAAAGCATCTGAGTACGTTACTCTCGACTTTGCTCCCCGTTGCTTTGCTGAAATAGATAATATCTTGGTAGCTGGGGGTGTTCAAACTCATTCTGACCCAATGGGTGCTTGGAAAGGTCAATATGGCATATACAGCAAAGATGGTAGTTTTCGAGAATCTTTCAACTTGGGGTCGTTGATAAATAATTCAGTCTCCCTTTATAAAGATTCAAACTACAGGTATACTTCATTTGCATGCAATAATGACCAAAACCTATATTCATTGAAATTGACTGAAAGTGGCATGGTAACTACCGGATCCATTGATCTGGAGTTTCCCCTCAACTACTCATGTCTCTCCCCAGATTCGAAAACCCTAGCGGTTTGTGGGGATGCTGGAAGAGTAGTGCTATTGAGAAGGGACAATGGATTTACAAGTGGCTCTCATAAAGAGACGATCTCAACGAGTTACGATTGTGGCTTTTCCATAGACTTCAATCCTTCAGGTGTTTATATGGCAACAGCATTTCAGGAGGGCACATGCCTCGTTCACGATGTACGCAATCTAAAGTACCCTCTCCACACTATTGTGTCAACCAGAAGAAATTGTCAATCAGGTGCTTTCAGGCGTTGCAAGTTCAGTGGCAGTACAGACGATCTACTCTTTATTTCCGAACACACTTCTCGTGTTCATATGGTTGACGTCAGGGACTACAATAACCACCAAGTCATAGTCTTGCCTGCTTGCGGTAATGACATGAACCAGTTGCTCGATCCTACGGTGAAGACTTTTGACCAGGTTTCACGCTCAGAGGAAAACTTTTACGGATATCCCATGGCCTTAGAGTTGATTGGGCTCGAATGGATGGGAACTGCAAAAGGTAATTGCATAGCCATTGGTACAGAGAAGGGTATTATCAAATGGGATATAAACAGCTGGGCAAGACGATGTTTTCCAGGTTTTGATGTATGTTAAAAAAATGCATGGTTTTTTTGTGGATGACATATGTTTTGCGGTGCAATCGATGATGTAAAAACCGAGATTATTTGTAGCGGCGGAAGCTTTTAAAGCAGCTCGTTTTGTTTCAGTAATGATAGACGATGTCTCTTGCCACGGCTCTTGTTATACTTTTTGTATCCCTACAGTTCTCTCATGTAACTCATGGTGTAAGATGGTTCAACTCAAGAATGTGAATCTCGACTTGATATCTCAAAAAAAAGACTTTTGAGCCGCTCATTCAGTCGTGTCTTTCTCCAGAGGTCACTCGGAAACACCCGTTCGAAAACATATGAGCACTTGTTGTCTTCATTTATGTGGAGGTATAAACTAGGAGCGAGCTGTGGGGGGCTCGAATCAAGCCCCCGGTTACTAGGCTACCACTCATAGAGTTTGATAGGTTTAACATATATTGATGGCGTTAATCGTGAAAGCGAATGAAAAACAAGCCTCACCCAGGGGGTACAGTGATATTCTCGTTTTCAAAGGTTGAACTGAAAAACCGTGCAGCATTATCTCATCAGTGATATCGTAGGCGACCTAATTACATGAACATTAAGTGACGCATTGCGTCACCAACTTCCTGAAGGGTATGCACTAGTCAGACAGTTCTCAACGCACTTCACTTTCAATCATGTTCACCAGCGGTTGTCCCAAAAAGGGTTTTTCGTTCCTTCCATAATTGCCTTTCTGACAATCACTACAAGAAATCAAATACACTACCGGAGAGTAAGGAATCCAGTCGCTTTATGTGACACCCACACACCTTTGAGATGAATAAATTACTAAGCATGGCACCCATCAGTAAAACCCATTACAACTACTTGGTAATCGGAGGAGGATCAGGAGGAGTTGCCTCTGCTAGAAGAGCTGCGCAATATGGAGCCAGTGCCTTAGTGATCGAAGCCAATCGTATGGGCGGAACCTGTGTTAACGTCGGGTGTGTTCCCAAGAAGGTTATGTGGTACGCATCTGACATGGCCAACAAAATCGCTTTAGCCAAAGACTATGGTTTCGATGTTGATCCAGCACTGTCCAAAACCTTCAAGTGGTCTCATTTCAAGGAGAAACGGGATGCCTATATTACCAGACTTAATGGAATCTATGAAAGAAACCTCACTAAGGAAGGGGTGGAGTATATGTATGGATTTGCCCATTTCAACAAGGAGGGCAAAGTTGATGTTTTTGACAAGTCTGATAAGTCAAAACTGCTGGGAACTTTTTCCGCAGACAAGATTCTTATTGCCACCGGTGGCGAGACCATCTACCCGAAAAAAGTACCAGGTTTTGAATTAGGAACAGATTCTGATGGGTTTTTTGCTCTGGAGAAGCAACCTAAGAGAGTGGCTGTTGTTGGAGCCGGGTATATCGGGATTGAACTAGCGGGTGTTTTCCATGGATTAAACACCGAGACTCATTTGATCATCCGTGGCGACACGGTTCTGCGTCGTTTTGATGATATTATTCAAACCACCATTACGGATCACTATGTCAACGAGGGTATCAATGTCCACAAGCATTCGAACGTTGTTGAAGTCAAGAAAAATGCTGATGGATCGCTGAAGGTGATTATGGATACTGCCACTATTGAAGTCGATGTACTCATTTGGACTATTGGCCGTAAGTCTATGTTAGGCTTAGGCTTGGAGAATGTAGGAGTGGTTTTGAGTGAAAAAGATCATGTTGTCACTAACGAGTACCAGGAAACCACAACAGACTCAATTCTGTCTATCGGAGATGTTACTGGACGGGTAGAGCTCACCCCGGTGGCGATTGCCACTGGTAGAAAGCTTTCAGATCGACTTTTCGGCCCCCACAAGAACGCAAAACAAGACTTCTCCAACATTCCGTCCGTGGTGTTTTCTCACCCTGAGGCTGGCTCCATTGGACTTTCGGAAAAGGAAGCGATCGAGAAATATGGCTCCGAGAATCTCAAGATTTATAAGTCAAAGTTCACCTCCATGTATTACGCTATGACAGAGCATAAGATACCGACCGCTTACAAGCTGATATGTGCTGGACAGGACGAGAAAGTGGTAGGAATGCATATAGTGGGTGATGCTAGTTCTGAAATTTTACAAGGTTTCGGCGTGGCTATTAAGATGGGCGCCACAAAATCAGATTTTGATAGTTGCGTCGCTATTCATCCTACTAGCGCAGAAGAGCTGGTCACTATGAAATGAAGTGATTACCAAGCACCAAACGGCGTATATTCAAGTATAGATCTGTGATGGGGGATTAATAGAATAATTTTTTTTTTTCACTGCCCACACTTTGCCTTTACGCGAGGGTGGTGGTTGAGATCCTATGAAAGATGTGCACCTGATGACTCTATAATTTGATGTTGTATACCAGCAGATTCCTGTTGTTCCTTTCACTCTTTCTCCCTCGCCATCTTGCAAATGCCTTCTCTCTATTATAAATGTTCAAATCTGCTCATATTGATTGTAACATGCAACTATACCAAAACGATAGTCGAAATGCCTCCACGCCAGCTTCAAAGTGGTGATTATTGAGTCATTAACATCAAGCTGCCCACGCAGTCGTCAGGACCCGCTTTGTCTCTATCACGTGCCCGTGTAAGAGAACATACTATACAGCGCCAATGAAGCGGCATAAATTATACTCTTGCGTTATTCGTTTACTGATCGATTGGCTCTAAAGATGAAGGAGGAGATGCGCAAACCATACCTGAATAGGCTCAAATCCATATAAAGCCAGTGCCGCTTACCAGACGCCAATGTTAAATGACAGACGTTATCTGACGTAGCATGGACCGTAGACGTGCCCTGGTCACATGAGGTCTATTCGTTTATTCTATTGCAGACATGTGCTTCAAACTCGTTGGTAGAAAAAAAAATTTGAGAAACGTAGACATGTTGGTAGCGATTTATTATGCGAAATATACTCTGAAAGTGATGAGATTTAAAAGGAAAGAAATACTTTTGAAAGCCATCTTATTTGCTCTACAATCAAAGGATTGCAAAAAATGACTCCTCATCTAGCATACTTATCTCTTCATTAGGAAAATACTGTAGCTCTACGTCCTGCGCAGTCTCAAAAGATTTTGAAGAGTTCATGGGGTGAAGAAAAGATAGCACAGCTCTCCACCTAAGGCAGGTCAGAAACCTGTTGAACAAGCTTTTAAACCAGTTTTTTGTTTTACGAAAGTAGCTGCTTGTACGAGTCTCCACCAGGGTGGAGGCATTCTCCAAATCATTAGGCGAGTTGCGCAGCACCTTGAAGATCTCATCAATCCTCAATGTATCCTCTATAGAATGGATGTGAATAGGAAGCTCCATTGATGGAGTGTCTTTGCGCTGACAAGATTTTTTTTTGAAGCACATCATGTTACACAAAACGAAAAATGCATGCCCCAGATTCTTCCTTGCATATTCCATGCATACAATAATAATATGCGGCTGGACAGACTCACACGCCGTGGAGAGATACAAGAAAAATACTGCTCAGCGTACTTTTGAGAAAAATGATACAAGGTTGACGGAATAAGTTATGGAACTGTTGTCTACGAATTCTCGAATCCTGCGCTCCTGCAAAATATTAGTCGCTCAGTCGATTGAGAACACCTTTTAAGTGCTGTTTTCTGCGAGTGTCACTTGGTGAACTATATCACAAAACTCAGGACGTTTGTTAGAAGCTACATGGTCCAACGCTCACAGGCTGAAGTGCTGAAGGGCAAAGTCTTTATGTGGGATAAAGTCCTGATCTGAGTCATCAACTTGCTCATGCCCTTGAAGGCTTCACTGACATATGCAGATGAATATAGAGAGCTCTCGCCAACCATCAAGGAGAGAAAAAAAATCTCGCTGAGGGTACAGAAAAGCAAATTCAGACAAAAAAGGTCACTAGAAGCGAAATTACTAATGAGCACTGAATGAGCTGATCTATTCCTCATCTCCCTTTCGTCCTCACCCTTTCGTCATCATCAGTTCACATAAGATAGATGCTGCTCGTCGAGATAGCGACCGCTGGGAGAAAAAGACATATACTAGTACGAAAGTTTTTTGCATGTATACGGAGCCGCAAAATTTGAGGTCAAAGAAGTAGAGTAGCCTATTGAGATAAAAAATAGACAGGTCGAGGCACCTATTTAAAGGTGGGGTTGACTTTGATCTTGCTTCAAATATATATATATATATATCTGTAAAATTCAATGAGTGTTGACCTACCATCTGAAGAAGATCATGATGAGTTCATGGATGATATTGAGCAAGAAGGATCTCAAGCGGAGACGAATGGAGAAGAGGTGAACTTGCCCAAGCTACCGGAGATGACACGCTCTGATAAAACGCTAAAGGAAGTACTTGATATGATGACAGACGAGGATTATACCCCTATAATACCTGACGCTGTGACAGACTATTATTTGAATAAAAATGGATTTGAAACATCCGACATTAGGATAAAGCGGGTTTTAGCTCTAGCTACTCAGAAATTTATAAACGATATCGCCACGGATGCCTATGAGTATTCGCGTATCAGGTCTGCGTCGTCTGTCTACAATTCGTCAAATCCTCAAGCTAGGGCAAGACAGCTTGTTGCTGGTCAACAGAATCAGGGCCAGATGGCAAGTGATGAAGAAAAAGCCACCTCATCCGGAGGCGGAGGGTCTTCAAGTGGACAACAGGGGAGAATATCATTGACTATGGAAGATTTAAGTTCTGCTCTTTCTGATTATGGATTGAATGTGAATAGGCCTGGTTTTTATAGATAGCTTTCAAGAAAACAAATGAATCCTATTTCAGAGTCAAAGTACAAACCATTATAGTTGACTATACCACAAACAGTTAAACGACCAAATTAAAATTGCTACGCTTTTATTGACCACAGTTGGCGGGAGGGCAGACAAATAATGCTCCCGGGCTGGTGCTAGCCCTCACAATATATCGAAAGTTTTAGTACCAAAGAGTGCTTCATATGAAGCTATTTTAGTGTAGTTTATTGCCCACCAAAGATTAGAGTGACATTTTTTTTTTTTTTTTTTGATTAAAGCCAACAAAGATTCGCAACCAGAAAAATCGGGCTTCGATGCCTTTAAGATACTTGAATTCAAAGTAGAACGCATTTAGTCTCCTATTTCTTGGCTGAAATCCCTCGGCTGCTTTTCTGACATAACGCGGAAAAGTATGCTCCTTACTGTGCAAGCTCAAGGACGTATAACAGGTTGACCGCTACGTTAAGCAGAGCAGCGCTTTGGTAATGCGATTTTTTTATCTTTCAAGAAAGATCAAATCGATGACATAGAAAAAGTGACAATGCAGATCTGATTTGGCAAGAGGAGGGGTGACAGAATCTGAGAGCTGTGGTTGAGGATGAAAAAAGAAAGGAACAACCCAGGTCAATAGGAAGTTCAACTAACGACCTCTTGTGTATCGGGACAGACAGGGTTCTCAGTGTGTATACCTGCGAGAGCAGCCGAAGGGTGGGCTTGATCGGCATATGCTATATTTCTGAGATAGACGAGAAAGCCTGCCGAGAGAGACAACATCAGTAGAAGAGCATCTTTGTTTTTGTCTTTTCCGGAAGATTTACTTAATTGGGACCAAGCGGGCACTGCAGAGTTATAAGGCAGAGAAGAATTTCTTTGTTTTTGTCTTTCCCGAAATCTCGATTGACTCTCCTGTTTTATTTGCCTCATTTGGGGGAAAAACTCTGAGGGCGAATACGAGTTAGTTGACTCTGAGCATAGGGGACTCGGGAGAAGAATCTACCAGCTCATGCTTATGGAAAATATAACTTTCGTACCCCGTAGATAATTTCAATTCTATAAGCTCCTACCGCTTTGACGCAAGATCTTTCTCAAGCCGAAGATCTGTCTAGATTCTGACCTGCAAAGTGTGCTCGAGATAACTTGGAGGCTTGGCAATGCCCCAGAGCCCATGGTTTTTCATCTGCAAATGTGTGATCAAGACATTTGCGGTTAACTGATGTACAACGATATGCCCCAGAAGCCATATACTTTAACCTGCAAAAGCGTGCTTAGAACGAGTGCAATATTTTACAATGCCACAGGACCCATAGTACGCTCACCTGCAAAAGGAGCGACTGCAAAGCTGGAAACAATCCTCGCTATCAGGTGTAATTCAAAGAGGTAGGTAGTCTCACGATACTGGTTGTGGCATTAGCGGTAAGGTAACACCATATTGATAAACGCGCGACCACACTCATCGTGTATCACACGACCCGGTGATGGCGCTCAGTTTTCGGAAAATCGGTTCCAACTGATTTACAAGCATGGAAACAACAAAGAAACAACATTACTTTCCAGATAAGCTATACAATCAATCAAGCTCATCTTGTTCGACATACTGTTGTTTCAACTCATTAAACTCCCCCTCATTTTCTAACAACGCCTGGATCTGAATGACACCAGACTTTTCAAAGAGCTCCAAAATTGACTCAGCCTTTTCAATAGGATAAGTTTCAAACACATTATTGACGTTATCCAGCGACCCAGTTTTCAAAGCCTCTTGCATCTCTTTGGGAATCTCCAGGAAAGAGTTAAACTCTGCTGAATCTGTTTCGGGAATGCTGACAATGAGTTCACTATTTGGATCAAGAGATTTCAACTGAATGGTTTCTACGCCTTGTGATTGATTTTCCTCTTCCTGAATGACCTTGCACCTGTTTTTTATGTGGCTAAACGTTTTGGAAACGTCTTCGTCGAACGCTTTTCTAGCAGGGTGATTTTTGTCGGACATTTTTGACATGAACATTTTAATCGCTTTTGACTTTTGCTCGTCCGAAGCGACTGATGCTAGCTGATTGATATACTGCAGTAAGAGCGAGTTGTGAACGATCTGAAAAGCTCTTTTAGTGTCACCAGCAAGTTCAGCATCGAATGCTTTCATCAACAAAGCATCCTTCTGTTGCTCACAGATGATATAAAGGTGGTGATCTAAAAATTCAGCCAGTCTGAAGTAGTCAGAAGTACCAATGTTGGAAAACTGCCATGTTTCCTGAAGAACCTCCAGCTCATCTAAAGTTTCCAAAGGTTTAGACGGAAGAGAGCTGGATTCAGGAATGGGGGCTTTTGGTGTCTTTGCAACTAATGATGCTTCACCCTGAGGAGAATTGATGGTTTCAACCGTGGTCTCTGCTTTAGTCTCCGTGTTAGACTTATTCAAAAATGAGCTATTCCAGCCATCTCTTATGTCATCGGAGGATATGTGTTGACTTTTCTCCTTATAAAGCTCCTCCAACTTGGGATCGATCTGTTTGAGAACTTTTTCAATTTTGTCACGATGTTCCATAACTTTGGCCCGAATAGCTTTCCCGGATACCTCAACGCCCTCCTTCTGCAAATCACCCTTGATCTGCTCGAAAAGGTCATCAACCATGTCATTATAGGTTGGTTGATCTTGGGGGTCTTCTATATTGCATTTCTCATTTTTATCGAATTTTGTATCAACCCAATCATGCCGAGTAGCATCAGTGGCAAGTTCTTCATCTTTAAGTTTGAGTAACATTGAATCGACTCGCTCATTCAGACGATTGTACATCTCCTTTTGAACCCTTAGGTTCTTGATGTTGGCCTCCCTTTGAACTCTTTTCTCGTGAATATCTCTCTGCTTCCAGCGGATGAAAGAAGTCTTGTCGACATTCGGATGCACTTCAACGTCACTATCGTCGGAGAGCTCAAGTTTGTCCCATTTCGAATAGTCGATAGCCATGATTGCGCATCCAGACACCATACCTTGCCCCTAATATTCTTCTTCTTCACATAGTAAAGTTCCATTTAATAATATACAACATAATCATATATCCCTCAATGTACTCGTGTTGTATTGGAACCAATCGACCAAAAATTCGATACCATACGATATGGTATTTGTAAAAAGGTCAATCAAATTCTAGTTGCTGGGTTGTGATTGGGTGTTCTCTTGCAGTGATGAATTATTTCCTCTCAGGATTGGTTTCACGATGATCCAATCTTTGCCATCATGATGCTTCTCTCAATTCTTCCGCCAAACGCCAACATGAGGCGAGCTTGGTTCGCTGGGTAACCCATCGATACCATTGCTCATCCGATCGAGGTCTTGGAACCTCCGAGCCATATTGTCGCTTTGTGCGGGCAAACATTGTAGTGGAGAGAAGTTGATTATATCCAAGTAGTCGCTTTGTGTTGTGAATGTGTCCGTTTACCAGTTTTTCCATGTTCATCTCTTTATCTTCTAATTCCCGTGAAATGACCGCCCAGAATATTTTCACCACAGGACATTCCTGAAGTATGCGTGTAACCGATTCTAGGCTTTCCAGACAGAGCGCACATTCCGGCCTTGCCGCGAAAGAGCGATCCGCCGCTCGACTGCCGCGAATAGCACATCTATTCAGTCGTGCATGAAAGCTACCGAGCAGAAATAGGTGGTACGGCTGAAGGGCACCAGGCGCCTGCTCATGGACAGTAGCCAGTTGTCCCCATATCTTTCTCCACTCAATGGGCGAGGGTTGTATGGTTTTCGCCCATTCAGTATTATTGGGTGGTTTCCTTTAGTCTTATAAAAGTGGCTGTCTCGGTGGTGAAATGTCTGTATTTTTATTCCAATCTCCCTCGTCCTTTTATCCACGAGGGTTTCCATAACATCGCTAATCCCTTTAGGTAGCCGCCTTTGGAGGTCTCTTGGGCACTCCTTCAATTCTTTGCCAATCTTTCTAACCAGCAGGTAATCTCTTATCCTGTCTTCAGACATATCGTCAACTTTGAAGGTATGCATTGCGCAAGGGTGGACAATTTCAAACCAGGCTGTTAGGTAACTCTGTAGATTTTCAGGTATACCATCACTTGTCATCCACCTAGCCGGTTTCAATTGTAACTGAAAGTGGTTGAGCTTAGAGTACAACAAGCACAAAAACCAGGCAGCGTTGTAACGCTTTCCTTCGTGAAAAGATTCCAAACTGAGAGCGATTGCATCCTGTATAAGTACTCGAAAATACTTGTACGGAAACTCATCAGATCTTCATGTTTGGTAAATCCACCTGGCTCTTTTACCCTTGAGCTGAAATTTTAGGTCAATAAGACCCAGACCTCCTAACCTACAGGGTGTATGAATGCGACTGGTGGACAGCCTGTTACTCCCTTCTTTTAGCCTTTCCCGTACGTGTCTCATGAGCATCTCGGTATTTTTCGTCGGCATCGGGTCATGTGCGTCTAGGAAGCATATCGCTGAGAAAATGTATATGTTGATCGCGGTGGCTCTCGTCACTAAAGGCAAATCCATGTAGAAGTGACGCTCCAGCCTGCGTATTATCTTCATGTATTCCTCGTCCCAATCGATACCAGTATGCGGATACCGAGGTATTTGACATTTTCCGATAGAGGGTAAGCTTTCCCGATCGTGTCCGAGTATCTATCTGGCACAGTGTACAATACCTGCGTTTTTTTCCTATTGACCTGCAGCCCTGAAAGTTTGGCGAAATGCGTTAAAGCCCTGTCAACAATGAGATGATCTGTGCGGTCCCGCAAGCAGAGTGTGACATCATCTGCATATGCGGACATCTTGACGTTGAAATCAATAGTCTTGGTAAAGCTGATGCCACTGACTTTCTTCCGTAACTCATTCAGCAAAGGCTCCAATGCCACAACAAACAAGGTTGGTGAAATTGGATTGCCTTGTCGAACGCCACTCTGGAGAGCGAGCGCGATGCCAATCGAATAGTTGATATATAATTGGCAGGTTTGTACTGTGGTGACGGCGATCAAGAAATTCTCGAACCGCTGACCCATTCCTACGCTATCTAACAATTGTGCAATATAAGTATGAGATATCGAATCAAAGACCTTTTGGAAGTCTACAAAAGCGAGACCCTCAAAAGGGATTGCTTCACGTGGGCTTCTCTGCTTCAGGTATTGGACCAAGTTTCTAATCGAATGGATGGGGTCTTGCATCTGTCTTTGCGGTAAGAAACCTTTTTGCCCGCTGCCCACGATCCTATCAGCAACCTTCAAGAACCGTTTATTTAGCGTGTAGGAGAATATCCTCACCGCAACAGGGAGCAGTGATATTGGCCTGTAGTTAGCCGGGTCAGCAGGGTCTTGTCCTTTGTGTAGAAGTTTCACATATACTTTCTTCATGCTCTCGGGGAGGGTTCCATGTTCCATTATATGATTCCCCGTATTACAGAGAATCGGAGCGATGGCGTTCCAGTTTTGATTGTAAAATTCGAACGGTAACCCATCAGGACCAGGTGACGAGGGATGACAATATTTTTCAAAAGCTGTGGTCAGCTCTTCTACAGTTATCTTTGCATCCAGATTAAACCTCCCTAACGAGGTAAGGCAATCAGGCCCATACTCAGCTATGTACTCTTGGGCATCACACGTGTTTTTCTTTTCAAAGATTTTTGCAAAGAAGGTGTTTATATCTTATCGTAGATTACTTGCTGTATTGCCTACAAAAGCTTAGTGTTGCTGGACTGTATTTATCAGTTCAATTCATTCATTCATTCACCAGGTCTAGCTAATTTGAGCTCAATGTTATAAAACCCAGCTTGGCAGCCCTTCGACGGGAATAATTTGTTTATCCTTATATCAGTTTATATAACCCTTTTCTTTATGTCCTATTGCTGATTTGAAGGACTTTTATCTAGGAACATCAAACAACGAGGAATATTTTTGAAGAATGTGAAAATTTGACGTCAAACAACAGGAAAGAGTACCGACAATCTTGAAGATTCCCATCAACTTCAAGACTCACCAAAGAAGGCTGCGACTAAAAACCATGTTCAAGTAAAGACCTCAAACCACCACCGCAAACAGTCATTCTCATTTTTTCTTGAAGAAAATAGATCTTCTTATATGACTGCTAAAATCTCCGCCTCGCTTCAATGTTTGAACAAATTGACTGGTAAGCTGATAGGTCTCTCCGAATTCAAGAGCATATCTAATAATCGCAGCCAGAATACCGGCAACCGAGTGAGGAGAAATGAGAGGCAGAAATCGGACATATGCATGAATAGTATCAATATGTGTTGGATAGTGAAATATATGTTACTAACAATGTTATAGCACGTACGGCGTAAATCCCATCTGTGGTTCAGTATAATAGCATACTAGATAGGAAGAGGTATACTAATACCTACTTCCATGTAGTGACTAAGGTAAAACAGAGCTACGGAAAGAGTTTGATTCGAGATCAGTCTGCTCTCTTAGCATAAGTCCATATTAGATGATCGCTCCATCGCTCTATGCTATTGACCGCATATGCTAACAACATATGCGTGGGGTTACATAATGTATTGAGTATACGGAGTATACTCCCCAGGAAGGCCGGATTGGCCTGCGGTTAAGTAAAAGGTAACCCGAATCTCCATTGGTGAGTTTTTGGTCGGAGAAATCCGATATTAGATTCAGATAGCAGCAAGCTATTGGCCAATGCATTAGTGCAGCATTAACTACGTAATGTGCATGAATCATGTCGCCAGAATCGGACCCTAAATTGATTCCGGGATTCCGAGGCGTATGCTAACGACCTGATTAGTTCCTCGATGGTTCTGACTACGGCGTTAACGGGATAAGGGAGAAGTGGCTAAATGCAGACGCAGACGGTAGAGGTATAAGATTGGTGTTTCGCACTGCGAAAGGATAGATAGAAAGTTCATAAGATACTTACAAGAAACCATCACCAAATATATTTCTCACTATGGACAATATTAATGCAAAGGCTGACACAGACGCTAACAATATGGTTGACGCATAATGAGCTCACCAAGGCTCTATTTAATGCATCGAAACACCTTTTAGTAAAACAAAAGAATTGCTTGTCTTTACAGCCTTTGTTTTTAGTGTAATCATGGTCATAGAGTGCTACTCTCAGGGCTCAAAAAGTAAGACTGCTAAGTGGGGGATGCTGCAATTGTGTGCCAAGTTCTGTAGGGCTCTCGACTCTTCGTCTCATCCCCAAGCCTTTGGAAAAAAAAATTTACCTTAAAAAGAGTATGAGTGCAAGCCAGCTACGTGACATAATGTATTCCGTCATAGCATATTTGGCAAACCCAAGTTTTGTCCCGCTGGGACGAAGTAGTACATGTAGCCGTTATGCTATGAATGAATATTTATCTTGAGCAACTTTGGGGATGTTTCTGAGACTTAAAGTGAAACCAGATACAAATTGGTTGCCGGGCTCACAATAAATGATTAAGTCAAGTCTTCAACGAGTGGTGTATGGCCGGAAGTACACATGGGTGATGAATATAATGGATACAATGCGCTGAGATTTGCGTCACTTAACCCTACTTATTGGCTTTCAATCATCTACGTCTATGAGTTGTAGCTGTAAAGATACCTGTGATTGGCGTCCTTACCCACACACAGATCCAAATGGACGTTTCATGAATCAGGCAATATCTGCAAAAAGTCTTTTGTGATCTACATTAGATAAAACGCCAATGATAAAGGGGATCAATTAATGAGCTTTGAGTCTCTTCGAAGTAACAAGTCAATTTGCACCTTAACTTGCAACTTTGATTCAGTCATTAAAAGCTATAAAGTCTTCTTTCTTCGTGCCCTGTAATCGCTTATCCTCTTAGTTTTTTTGATAGCTGAATCAATAGAAGCTGCTGGAAAGTGCACTTGAATCGTTTTCTTCGTTCGGGTTTCGCGTAAAATTGAGCCTAGAGTTTATGATGTATATGAAGAGTGCTCTTCCACGGTATTCCACCAAGCGCCAAAATTACTGCCGCGTGAGTAACATTCAGCTGAGAGATCAAAATAGACCGAAAAAAGCCGTATAAATCAAAAAAAAAAAAAAAAAATCGGCATTAGGTTTTTTTGACTGATTGTGCATGTAAAACTTCCTTCATCGTACTGTGACACTTTATCTATTATGTATTTCCAGTTTATCCTCATGTTTCTTGTTTCGCTCATCTAGGAGGATTCACTGAGAGTACAGAAGTACCCGAAGCATAGATTCTCTAGAAATGATACTGTCACAAAGATTGGTAGCGATCCATGCAGATCATTCCATTGCTAATGCGCTTTCCATGGTAAATTTTTGTAGATCAATCATTTAAATTGCCTTAGATGGATCAAGAAGAGAACGCAGCCTTGCAGCCTTACGACCGAAAATCACAGATTACACCACTCCAAGTATACTGAATTTTTCCTCGAGTCCAAATTCCCTAAAACTCGTCTCAGGTCTTCCAATGAAATCTCAAGGAAAAACATCTTGGCCGACTCGTTTGTATCAGTGGACGTGGGAACTTCTATCAAAAAGCCGTCTCGCTGCAGCAGCTCCCACAACTCTTTCATGGTGGACCTGGAACACGGGCTCAAGGTAGATACAATGACCCCTGAGCTTTTTTCCAAGCTCAGCATCGGGGATAGTTTGGCATTGTTTGACATTTTTGTCAAAGCAACATACTCTTTATAAGCCAACTCGAAGTTGATCGATTCTATATTCAACTTGAGATACACTCTTGCTGCACTGATGAGCAGAGCCAATCCCAGATCGCTAGATTGTGCAATGATGTTATCATAAGAAATGGGTTTGACTACATTTAACAACGTGAAGTCTAGGTTTGGAGAGTCCTCTGATACGGCAGATATCACAGGGATCATAGCATTTTTCACCACACTGATGTCTTTTGTGGTGAAAAATTCCTTGACACAAAGTTTGCGAAGACTCGAGCTCTTTTCAAGTTCGTGACTTACGGTCTCTCCGACGTACTCGGAGTAAGGCGAATCGTCCACACATTGCAAAACCACTTTGACAAGCTCGAGCCAGTCCTGTATTGTCTTTGCATGAGTAGTCTGGACTATGCGTTGGGAGAATCGTGACTTCACTCGTTTCTCGAGAAGTTCTCGAGTGGTTACTTTCGTCGAAATGCCAATGACAGTTATAGGGGTTTGATTGGAGTTTTGAGACAGTTCAAAAAGATTATATAAGACTGCTTGACGAGAGTGCGAGGTAAAACCCTCAAAGTTCTCAATGATCACCAGTATAGGCATATTTGAAGACTGGGAGCCACGAGTGAGCGAATTTTGGTCCAGAATATCGAGCAAGGCACTCATAGTATACGTAATAGACGTTTGTTCAAAGGTAGAAGCAGCTTCACCGCTCAGCGCCTTATCCAACATACCTCTATTGAATCCCTGTTTCAGGGAAAGCTCATGGTCCAACTGATGAGCAAACTCCCTGATTGCAGAGTGGTCATCGCTCTGAAATCTGCTGTCGAGTCTTATTAGCATAAACTCATTCCCAAATTTTTCCTGTAGCTCAATTAATGCATTTTTCATCAAACTGGTTTTGCCAGATTTTTTAGGCCCAATTATCAAGACAGAGTGCCCCTCATTATCCTTGATTGTGTGTTTCAAGGTGTTGAATAAAGACATAAATTGCTCATCGAGTCCGAAAAGCTTTTGCGGGCCGACCGTGCGGTCCTTGAGGTTCCTCAATATTTTTTGTCTTATGGTGGAAACGTCCTTTGGACGAATCTGCCGCTCTCGCAATATTCTTCCGACAGCATCATCTTTGTGACATTTAGTCATGCGTACACTGCCCATGTGGCCCTCAAAATCCTCTCCCTCCTGGCTCCAACCCGTCGGGATTCTCTCCAGTGTCATCGGTTGTGAATGATTTAAATATGACTTGAGTGAGACTCGAACTCCGGCTTCTCTATAAACTTTCAAGGGGCACAACACAGATTATGCACAATATAGGGGCACAAAGAGAGATTTCAGCTTTATTCACCTCCTCACACCGTTGAAAATGGCAGTGGGAATTCCAGTTAAACTGCTGAACGAGGCACAGGTAAGTCACTATTTGGTCATCGTAGATGTACTGACTTAAAGGGACATGTTATTACGATAGAGCTCAACAGCGGTGAAACGTATAGAGGCAAACTTCAGGAATGTACGTACTTTTCCATAAACCATCATAACTAACTTTCTAGCTGAAGATAACATGAATGTCCAAATGAATGATGTCACAGTGACGGCAAGGGAAGGTTCTGTGACGTATATGAATCAGGTCTTCATTAGAGGGAGTCATATACGTTTTTTCAGTGTGCCAGAGATACTGAAAAATGCGCCCATTTTTAACCCGACTCACGAAAAGCCTCCAGCTCCAATCCGGGGGCCAAAAAGAAGGTAGATGAATCAAGGGGCTGTTGTTTACTATTTTCGGTGATTCTAGACTTTCGAAAGATTTCGCTGTATCTAAGTGACTTAATGCAATGTTCTAGTCACTTTAATACCTTTTAGCCGCGCTGACTAATTTTTTTTGGTTTTTGCTTTCTACGATTTGACTCATCATTTTACCTAAATAAACTCAGTACTTTCTATACTGAGAAGCGCATTAATGAGACATTAAAGGTGGTAGTTCACACTGATGGATGGGGAGATGGCAGCTTGAACCCTCATGAAATCAAATCCCTACATATAGCGTCCGTCGCTCTGTTTATATAGACTTTTTGTCACGCTAAATCAGCTATTCTCTCATCACTTTTGCTTAGATGTGTGTGTATAAGCAACCTAGAAAAAGAGCTTTTCAATGGGAAAGTGGGGTTATAAGCATTTCTACCTGTTTTGTTTCTGGGGCCAGAAAAAAGCATGTGAGTTTCTGTAAAAGTATCTGGCTCAGCTAGACTAAGCTAGAGAAATATCTTCTCAGGGCTCGAAGCACTCAGCAACTAACCATGCAAATATTAGTAATAGCTCTCAAATTAATAATCTTGAAGAAAAGCTCTCAAACGGACACCATCAGTCAACCTTGAGGCATAAATATTGTCCTTTATTTCTTTTGCAAATTCTCATCCTCAACCTTCGCAAAAATATCTTGTCTATTGACAACCTAGCATGTCGTGGGTAAAAGGAAAAGAGTGCCTTACTCGAAAATCGGTCTCCTTGCCCACCTTCTCTGATTTGGCACTGACCTTGGTAAATGCAACAATAGATCTTGAGCAGTCAGTTTTCGCCTCAGGACCTTCGTGAAGGTTTCAATGCTCTAAGTAAAATAAGTTCAGAAAAGAGCTAAGCATGGTGCGGTTTGTTCTTTCAAGACTTGTGCGCCACGAAGGGTAACCGCAATTGAGTGAATGGAAATCGAGCATAGAGGTTGAGAACAGCAGCAACTGACATCTATATAGGAAACAAATTGAAGACTGAGTATGTTTTCATATGGTTGGCTGAAAACAATTGTCAGAAGAATAATGGATTTATGCAAGTTCATGCACGATCATGCACGATCTTGAACCCTCTGTCTTTGTGTACTCGCTCAGTTTACACACTACGACAAACATGCAGTTTTTCAAGAAAGTATTCAACAAACCCAACCCGCCTTCTGCTCAGGCTGAGCTGATGGGGCAAAAGCGAAGCCCTCCCCCTGTTGGTGAAGGGGAGACCCCGCCTAGCGAAAAAGCCCCAGACGCTTCAGTCTTGACAGAAAAGAAAACCGACGTCGATTACACTCCCAGCAAGGCTGTTCAAGTCTACAGACTGGTCGAGAAGGAATTCATGTCACCCAATTTCAAAAGAAACAACGCTCACCTGGCCGTAGACCTTGACGACGTGCTAGATGAAAGTGTCGCCAATATGATATTGGTTGGCAGAGTTTGCGACCGCATTTCAGCCGAGTTTCACCTCACCATAGAGGAGAAACAGAGAGCAAAACTCCTAGCCAAAATGAAGTGGTTCAACATGGCTAAAGCAGCTGATCAAGCCAAGGAAAGCGCCAAAAACAACTCAATGGAAACTGTCAAACCTGGAAATTCTTACAGTGTGTATAGCTCGAAAATCTCAGAAGAGGAGTCAGTGAAGAATCCGATTGACATCGCCGATGGTGATTCAAAGCCATTGGAGAATGAGAATTCCTGTAAAGCCACCAACGTGACTGCTATGCAAGCTGACACCAGTAGTGTCTACTCAGATCTGGAGTCAACTGACTCTCTTGCCACATCAGGATATAGCCCTCATTTGAAGGCGGTGGATTTCAAGAAAAGCAATGCTTACAAACTGGACTCACCCAAGCCGATTGACACCAGTGGCTCTTTTCCAGAGGAAAATGATTTGTCCAAAGAGCATTACCCAGCTGGGTTTAACGGCGAGCATGGATTGGAACAGGGAGTTCCGTCAGAGCAAGAACAATCCGCTCCTTCAATCCAATGTGAAGAAAAGGAGAATGTTCCTTTATTTACAGGAAAGAAAAATCCGTTCAGGAAACAGCTCCCAAACAAGACAAATTGGAACCAGCCATGGAAGAAGAATCTGAGGGAGGAGCCCGAAAAGCTCTCGGATCACGCTAGTAATGGTGAACTGACTGAACTCAATGCTGGCATTGAGCCCATAGAGTCGGACACCAGAGACGGTGATTTCACAGAGCCAATTGTGGAGCCAGCTAAAACTAGAGGTTCCGATGAAAGTCAACTGCTCACCCAGCAAACTGACGGTACGAAGACGGATGCTCAAGGTGATATTACTCAAACTCTCATCAAGAAAGAGCCAGAAGCCGAGGCAAGACCTGCAGAGGGCTCCATTGACAAGTCTTTCAAAGGAAAACTCAAACGGTTTCTTTCTCTCTTTAAAAGAAGAAGAAAAGGAAACGGTCTACCTGCCACACCACGCAGGAGATGCAACCGCGTTGTGAAAGGTCATGTCATGCATGACTTTGTTGCAGAAAGAGACAATGAGCTTTCCGTAGCAGAAAGTGAAGCTATATGGTTACTCGCTCATGCTGACGGATGGCTTCTCGCATTGAACAAACTCGGTCAACTGGGCCTTGTTCCCGCCACTTCTGTTGATGTTGGCAAAGACTGCACTGGTATTGAGATTTCCACTCGCTTTAAACTGGCGCCGGTTGGAACGTGGGACTCGAAAGTTTTGCAAAAGGTGATTGAGTGTTGCTTAGAAAGATTCTCAGAGCCTGACTCAGCTTGTCTGACCAAGCAAAAAGTGACTGCTTTCTTCGTCCGAGATGATTGGGTACTGGAGAACACGAAAAATGTTGACTCGCTTTTTGACCCAAGGAGCAATAGATGCTCTAGCGTTTTGCCGCTTTTTTCGAACGACAGCGATTGGACTGTATGCACAAGCACAGAGACAGATTGTATAGACACTAACAGAAGCCACGAGGAGAATCACATCAAGATGGAATCGACAAGCACTTCATCCCGCAGCAGTGGGATGACACAAGAGAGAGAGAAATATGTACAGGATAGAGAAAGCACCTGCCCACTTCAACGCGAACCAACTCGCCGTAAAAGGGACTTTTGGCGATGCAAATGGTTTTCGCCCAGTCAGAAAAGGGAGAAAGCTCCCAACGCGAATGCCAGCGATCCAGAAAAACCCGCTGCAAGCCACACTGACAGATCATCGGATCTGAAAGCCCCAGAAACTTTCAAGGAGTGCAATGCTGAGCACACTCTTCAATCCAAAGGAACCAGACCAAAAAGAGGCTTCAAAAGCTTTGTAAGAAGAATCAAAACTTTAAGCGAGCGCACATCTGCAAAGGATACATCAATGGGGATCGATAATCCTTTCAAGCGCGCTTCTAAAGTTTGTTCAAAACACTTTACAAAACATGAAGCTCAACCTGGTCAAGAAACAGAAGAAATTGACATAAAAAAGCATGAAACGAAAACAGTTTGGACTCTTTTAAATCATAGGTTTCGACGCTTTGTGAGGACAAAGTAAGAACTTCCCGGGAAGTAGTTCTAATGAAACCTTGTTGCTGAAGAGTTTAATGCTGTTTGATCATTGAGATATGATGCTGATATGGACTTGCCATCGAAAGACGAATTCGGTCAACATGCACAGGGACCCATATCTATATGGGGCATGAACAATCGGAGTGTCTGAAGCAAGTGCCAATGGAAATTAAAGATCAATGAGTTTCATGACTGAAATTGAGAAAAGAAAGTGGCTTTTGTTGGCTTTGGATAAAGCGGATTTGGTATTTGAAATTGGCTCTCGATAGCCTGAATTCTCAAGATGGATCTTTATGGTGAAGTGATTTTGTCGAAATGATTCTCTCGTGGTGAAGGTTATGGTCTGTTGTGAGTCGTGTTGGAGTTTCTGAAAGTGCTTTCGAGTCCTTGATAGCGGTGCCTGTCCTCTTTGATGAGGTCCTTTCTGATGGTTATGCGGTTGTGATCTGGCGTTATGTTTGGAGTGCTTTGGAGGAGCCTGCTGTTTAATTTACATTGCTAAAGAAATTATTGATTATTGCTTCATGTTGCATCAGTATTGAAGAGTCGGAAAGTCTTGCTATTCGTTGATTCTCTTTTATGAAAAAGATGAGCCTGGATCGATTGTGATCCATGATACTAGTTAATGATGGCTGAATCAGACAGAGAGATCCTTCATGACTTGTAGAAAATATCTTTGTGTGGCTGGCCATTTGGCTCACTTTGGTCAAGTCAAAAAGTTGAGAGCCCCAGACGGTTGCCGTAGTTGAGATTTACATCTGGAAGTTACCGGTAAACAAATATCCACCAACCTGTTGGACAAGCTGGAATGATTATCATTCCTGCTGCAAAACGTCGAGAGACATACAATAATCAAACGACTATTAAAGGAGGAGACTTGCATACGTGTACGAGGTGCAGGTTGAGAATTCCGACGCAATGAGATAATGCAACCAGCTGTTGAGGACTTCATTGATATAACACCTCCATGAACATGTTAATACGATCCACAGACTTTCGGTTCATCATGGCGCCTGAGAGGAGCCCAACCCCCGATCTTGGGTCTGCCGAGGAAGAGAGCGCCACCTCTTGTCGTCAAAATGGTCAAAATGAGTAGCGCCGCTAGGTTTATCAGACATGTAAGGATATATATATGCTGTCTGAAAATGTTACAGCCTTCTCAGCTGATGAGACGTATATAACGACCGCTTATTTTGAATCTCTACCCATTATGTGACACCTCGTCAACCGCTTTGAAATATGTATGTGCACACACAATTTTACGCCTCTTGAAAACCGAGGAAAGTGTTCACCTTCCCATGAGATAAAATGGGTATAAGATGAATATCGATTACAAATCGAGTCTCAACAAAAATCCAATTGTACAAGCAACACTCTAAAATTCTATATCGCCCGAGTCAAAATAAAATGCGCTTGAACTTGAAGTGTTAATATCTGACTGCTCACTGCGAAACTATACAACCAAGAATATGGTGTACTGATGTGACAGCATGAGCTCAACTACCGACTTTCTCAACAAGGGCATAGACTTGATCCAAAAAGCCATAGAATCAGACACTGCTACACGGTACGAAGAGGCGTATAAACTCTACTACAATGGTCTAGACTACCTGATGCTTGCAATCAAATATGAGAAAAATGCGAAATCCAAGGAGCTGCTTCGAGCAAAGTTCACAGAATACCTCACCAGAGCCGAGCAGCTCAAGGAAGTGCTCGACAAGCAGACTCAGCAGTCTCAAGGGGAAGGTAATGGAGTACGCTCGAGAAAAGCCGATGGATCGAAGGAGGACGACGACGATACGAAAAAACTGAGGGGTGCCTTATCATCTTCGATTTTATCAGAAAAACCCAACATCAAATGGGAAGATGTTGCGGGTCTTGAAAGCGCCAAAGATTCTTTGAAGGAGGCGGTAATTTTACCTGTCAAGTTCCCACATTTGTTCACAGGGAACAGAAAACCGCTTTCCGGAATCCTCTTGTACGGACCACCCGGTACGGGTAAGTCCTATCTGGCCAAAGCTGTGGCTACAGAATCGAATTCGACATTTTTCTCTGTATCTTCATCGGATTTGGTGAGTAAATGGATGGGAGAATCTGAAAGGCTGGTGAAACAACTATTTACTATGGCACGGGAGAACAGTCCCTCTATCATATTCATCGATGAGATTGATGCTCTGTGTGGCCCCCGGGGTGAGGGAGAAAGCGAAGCTTCTCGTAGAATAAAGACCGAACTTTTAGTACAGATGAATGGTGTCGGACATGATGCCACTGGAGTCCTTGTGCTCGGTGCAACTAACATTCCCTGGCAGCTGGACTCCGCCATTAGAAGACGGTTTGAAAAGAGGATCTACATTGCTCTGCCAGAGAAATCGTCAAGGGTAGACATGTTCCGGATCAATATCGGAAACACGCCTTGCGCTGTTGGCGCAACAGACTTTCTAAAACTGGCAGAAATGACAGACGGGTACAGTGGATCTGATATCGCAGTGGTTGTCAGAGACGCGCTAATGCAGCCGATTAGAAAGATTCAACAAGCTACTCATTTTAAGCAGGTGGAAGATGAACAGTGGACCCCTTGTTCCCCTGGTGATCCTGGTGCAAAGGAAATGAATTGGATGGATCTCGAAGGAGATCAGCTCAAGGAACCAGAATTGACCTTGAAAGATTTCATCAAGTCTGTCAAGGGAAACAGACCGACGGTCAACCAAGCTGATTTGAATAAGTTTGTAGAGTTCACCAACGACTTCGGCAGTGAAGGTAGCTGAGGTTTGTAGTTATTTAGTGATTCGCAGGTGTCGAAACTTAATCGAACACTGAAGCGAAGCGGAAGTGTGAGCTGTTGTAGGATGAGAATGTAGTTTTCTGATGAGCTATTGATTGGTCATCTTAGCAGAGCAATTCTTCAAAAGGGGTCTTGCCATTTATCCTTCCATCTGAACTGTTTAGAGGGGCGAGTTGAATATGATGCTATTTCGTAGTTTAGGTGGCGATTGATTACTCTATTTGCCAAGAGATCGGTCTGTGCAGAACACTTGACTATCTTGGTAGTTGTCCTTCAACGACAGTAAAAGGCCTAAGACATGGTGTGGTGCTTTGAAACAGTTACCGCAACTCTTTTTCTCGAAACAGCGTACAAGGTGATCCGACTTTGGCATCGATGAGTTTTCTGAGCTTCTGCATAGGTTGTGGTACCGTAAAAAACTCGGGGGAGTACGCTTTCGAGGTGAAGATCAATGATAATCCAAATAATACTACATCATGTCTCACTGCCCAACATCCAATGAAGTGACACCAAAGTCTCGAAATTCGACTCAAATGATATTTAACTGAGTCCACAAATAGTTTATGACATGCAAGTTACCTACTTAGCTCTGAACAATCACATAGTACTCACAACCTACCCTGAAGCTTTATGTTCTTTCCCGCCGAGGGTTGCAAATAGCCCTGTGACTTAACAAGCTTGCGTCTGTTGTCTACATTCTCGATTCCAGTGTCATCCCTGCTTTATTCCGGCGAACAAAAATGCTCGAAGAAAATGTACGTCATTATTCAATGATGCCAAATATGAGAAAAATAAGGCTGGCCATACATTCCATGTATCTTCGGTAGAAGCATTTCACTTCAAATATATCGCGAAAGTGCTTTTTGATTTATTTTATCTACATACTAAAAAGTTAGCACACACTTTGTCCAATCAGGGCACTCATCTTGACGCAGACTAGCTTTCGGCAATTTTAATCGTTTTGCTCCGTTCCTCGCACTAAAAACTTGAAGAATATGACCTAGACACTGTTAATTATACTCGTTTACATTGTTATCTACGTCGCTAACCTTCGAACTGGAAACTTTGATTACGATGAATGCGACATTTTCCCCACCGATAAAAGCTTTTGCTGCCACACTGTTCTCTTCGTACAGTCTCTTGTATTCCTCAAATTTGTCTTCCGAGCCATCCAAAACAGTGGCGCACCCATTGAGGGTCACAGCAACAGAACTGATCTCGTTCTGGTTCAATTGCTCGAGAAAGTATAAAAGCGAACCTTCGGGTTGGCTCGGAGAGCTTACCCAGTCATGGACAAGAAGCGATACCTTTGGATTTTCCCTTATATTCTGAAATTTTGTGGTGTTCTTTTGAGTGGCGAGCACGATAACGTCATCTGCACCAACAAATGTATAGTTCATCAGCGATAGGTGGGGTGTAGCATCAAGGGAGCATGTTGCTAGGTGAACGAATTTCGACTTGAGAAGTAATTGTCTGACGTTTGTAGGAAGAGGGCCCATCTTCATGATATGCGATTGAGTGGCGCACGTCACGGGATTTTGGTGAACCTCTTTCGTGCCTTTTTCGTCCGTCTAGACCTTTTGCTTGATTTCAAACCGACTCAAATCTTATGGAGCGAGGTGTTCAATTAATGACTTTGAAGAACAAAAAAAGTGTGGTCTAATTACATTGACTATCCCTTCGAATCAAATTTAAATGATACAATATGCGATGTAGAGGACTGCCTTTGATCTGATGCATGCTGCTTCCAGTTTGTTCTCGGAGCGTGTAACTTGCTTTAGAAGATAGTCTTCTGGTTAGCAAACAGATTTTGGCTGATCTTTGTATCCCGAGCTCAAACACTAAGATATAAGCAAACTGCAGCTGTTCATTAATGGCTGTCGAATAAGTCTCATAAGCTAACCTCTCCCTTTTTTTATCAAAGCTCTATAGCAGCTGAGATTTCACCACCTGGGTTTTACCTGGCATCAAGATGACCAATTGTCGAGAGCATTTTGGCCGAAAATTAATTCCGCGTTACGCTCACCCAAAGTGATCAGCTATTTAGAGCAACTTCACGTTCCAGTGAGATGTCATACGACGCCTGTCCATATTGGCTTTTCTTTCGGTATTCCTTGACTAATATTCTTTGACTTTCAGGACACTAGCGTCAGTGCCGCTGTCAAGTTCCCTCCGAGAGGTAACAAGTTTTCACGAGAAGCGGCTAACAATAAACTATTGAACATGTTCCCCTTTGCGATGCTGAAAACAAATAACCCAAGTCATCCCCTCTCAAGGCTCCTCTGTCCATTCAAGGTCAATGGTGGTGAATCGCAAATTCAATTAGGCTGAAGCTGTTTATTTGCCTAATGCCGAATCAGCTAAAGATTATTTGCATTCAATTTTGGATGAGCCCGTGCTCTTCCCCAGCTCAAGTTGGCGGCTGGATTTTTCTTTCCTCTCTACTCTCAACGTCTAAGGATTATAGTATTTCGTTTCCAGCGTTTTGCCCATGGCGCACATTTCATTACACTCCATTTCAGCAGCAATTTGGCAGCGAGAGACAGATCTAGGGTGAAAGTAACAACATCTGGCTTTAAGTATGTATAAAATAAACAGCATCGTTTTCTTACAAATTATGAATGATACAAACTTGATTCACGTTTGCGATGTGAAATGATTTGATGAAAAGTCGTCATTCACCGTGTCCCACAGAATATCAGTTCTTTGAAGTGGAGAATTCAAATTTAAAAGTACAAAGTGAAAAAAAAGTCGAAAGCTAGATTTCAACCATTATGATTAAAGAGATACATCTACTACTCAAAAAAACTTCACAGTGAGATGTATCCCAATTCTGGATTTATAGATCGAATTCCAAAACCAAGTTTTCTTCTTGCTTCTCAGAAACATTGCAGCCTAAATAAGTCAATAATATTGGGCAAACATTGACATCTTGTCTGCTCACTTCTATAAACCTTCCGTTTGGGCATCAATCCTCTACCACGACCTGCAGGCCATACTGCCTGTACTGCAGACCATGCTGCATGGTGTGTGGATACCGTTTTTTTTCTTCACTGAATTTTAATTGCTACACTTAGTACAATTAGCTGCATGATGTAACTCTGCATATCAGCAATCAATAGGTCTTATATAAAAGGTTCAGCATGTCACTTAGTCTATATACAAAATGGCAGCTCAAATTGCTAGACAAGTGAAAATGAACAACGGGTTGTCCCTACCGACCGTTGGGCTCGGTACGTGGGCTATCCCCAACAGGCAAACAGCCGATGTCGTCTATGAGGCCCTCAAAGCAGGTTACAGGCATTTTGATTGTGCCGTGCTGTACGGAAATGAGCGTGAAGTTGGAGACGGAATTGTGAAGTGGGTGAGTGAATCTTCTGAAAACAAAAGAGAGGATGTTACTTACGTGACTAAACTCTGGAATTCCGAGTGTGGCTATGTGAATGCAAAAAATGCCATTAAACAATGTCTGGAACAAGTTCACGAATTGGGATACATCGATTTATTGCTCATGCACTCCCCCCTGTGTGGACCTGAAAAGCGGCTCGATACATGGCAGGCCATGCAGGAAGCTGTAGATGAGGGAGTTGTCAAATCTATTGGTGTTAGCAATTTCGGACAGCATCATATCGAACAGTTGCTGAAGTGGGGTGGTTTGAAACACAAGCCGGTGGTGAATGAGATCGAAATATCTCCATGGTGCATGCGTTCTGAGCTCGCTCACTTCTGTCAAAAGAACGACATCATTGTGGAAGCTTATGCACCGCTGTCACACGGTGGCAAAATCAATGAATCTGTAATTACCAAGGTTGCAAAGGCGAAAGGAGTATCCAACGCACAGGTGCTAATTAGGTGGTCCCTTCAAAAGGGCTACATACCGCTGCCCAAGACTCAAACCGTCAGCAGACTAGCAACCAATCTCGCTGTTTATGATTTCGAGCTGTCTCCCGAGGAGGAGAAAGAGATTGACCATCCAGAAGCATATGAGCCAACTGACTGGGAGTGCACTGACGCTCCTTGATTTATAGATTTAATATAATGCTCAACTACGATGAATAGCATGCGTCTTCAGATAGTTTGTTTTGTGAATTTGAATATTTCCTCAACAAGACTGGCTTGACAAATAAGGTAATATACTCCGACGAGGTAGGTGAGTATTATGTGTCCTGGGGCATTGTCAAGTACTGGAATCGTCCTAAGAACAGTTTGTCCATAGTGCGGAGGTCTAGGAGCTTCGGTCGGGGCATCAATGCCAGGTTGAGCAACTTCGGCAGGGTGATTCATTCTCAGTCTTGATTTTTCTTTTAGAATATTCAGTAATCGATAGTAATAACTTATGTTTGACAATGTGAGGCTTTCATTCTACCTGAAGCTGCTACATAGTTGAGGTTTGTGCGCCTCTTTTATATACCGATTGACGTGGGGAAACACATGTGATGTGACATATGACTTATCCGCATGCCAGATGTCCTTCTTCGCAAGTCGTACATGCTTATACATGATGGTCGTTTCTTATTCCGCTTAGTCATGATTTACTTTTCTTATTCAGAAAAGGCATGACCATCTCTTCTCTTTCCAAAGTTGCATCACATTGTTTTCCCGGATTATGGCTGATAATTCGACACACTTCTGCAGATGAGAGTATTTTGGATTCTGGGGCAAACCGCTGTAAACCATTTCACTACAAATGTCTTCACATTTGCAGATCGATAAGAGTGGGCTCTGGAGCCTAATTCTGACAGTTCACCTGCTGAAATTTATCACAATTGAGGACTTATCAAGCTATGACCATGAACCTCAAGGTAAGTAGAATATCTCACTAACGCTTGGAAATGTTTTGCTCTAGCTTTGTTTCGCCACTTTCTGAACTTGCTTTGCTTGAAACTCTAGAGTTTTGTTTTACGTTCCGGATGTTCTTGGTTGTCGCTAACTTTCTGGGAATTATTGAAGCAAACTGCTGGATCCAAGATTGGCAAAATTTCCATTGCTGTAAAAGGAATTCATTTCTGATGTTAAAGAGAGCATAATGTTCATGCAAAAACTCTTGACGGTATGGTATATCGATTACGCTAGTGTTGCCCGGATCAGCTTGAGAGAAGCTACTTATAGTTCCATATCCCCCACTTGCATGTAGTTCTACGAGAGCCCGCCCTAGATATGACTGTGACTCCAGGTCTCAGGGGGAAGCACTAGAAGAAGGTATATATGGCGAGAGAGGGCGGGCCAATAAAAATGGTAAACTTCAAGGTGTGTGGGGAGCCCCGGCCGTTTCAAATCGAACACCCGATCACTAGGCCACCATTTATCGGGCGTTAGAATAGATTTATGGTGCTGCCTATGGCAGTGATCATGAAACAGAATGAAAAACAAAACCTTTGTGGAAGGTTCGAAGCGTCCTTAGAAACCCGTACACCAATCAATGTTAGACGATTCCGATGAGAAGCTGTGCGAATTCTATCAAATCTCAACAGTGGAATTGACTTCATTTCAAGATGATGATCTCGCCCCTCCCCTAGACAGTCAAAGTCGTAAAATTGAACAGCGCACAAAATCTAAACATCCAATGGATCCACTTGGCTTCCACGATTCAGTAATGGATGAGTTGCTCGACAAAGACATCATTAACAACACACGATCTATTGCTGTGATGAAATATCTCGTCGACTCAAAGGCTTTCAATCCTCGACTGTTCTTGTCGCAGATTCATTCCGACAAATCCTTCAAAGAGCTATCTCGGTCTCTCGATTTTTTGGAAGAAGATCTTTTATCAAAACAAGATGAGCTTAAACGCATAGTAAAGGCAGAACACTACGGGTTTATCAGATCGAAAAATGCGCTTGATCAGATCTATAAACAATTTGAAGAGACGGATTTGTTGAATGACCCGTCTCTCGAGAACTCACTGAAGGATGCCACCACAAGGTCAACGCATTTATTAAACCCTGTTCTGGCTAACGAGGAAAAAAGAGCAGCCTTGATCGCCACGTTAGAATTAGTATCGCAAAACAAGTTCCTCTTCAATCTACCCAGCAGTCTCTCGGCAAATCTGGCGGCAGCAGATTACGATACGTTGATGACTGACTATAAAAAAGGTCTGAAAGAACGCAATGCCATCGACGGGGAGGAGAATAAGCTGTTTGACCGATTCTGGACTGAGGTCGAGAGCATAGTGGATGAGTATCGGCAAATCCTATATAATCAGTTGGCTGGAACCCGCTTGGAAATGCTCAAGGTGACAAATGGAAAACTGAGTGATAGGGCGTTTCTAGAACTATTTTCCAAGCTGATTGAAATCGGAGTGACTGAAAGCCCCCTTTTGGATTTTGTGACCCTTCAAAAAGACAAGATGTGTGAATATCTGGAAGAGGATTTGGAGGCGAATTTTGTGAAGAAGATTAGCCTTGCCAAAAGCAAAATCTCTTCCGCGGAGACCTCCTTGAAGCTTCTCTACTCTGCTAGAGATGGCCCTTCAGATAACTCCACTGTCATGGATGTATGGTCTGCTATCAATAATGGCGTTGCCGAGATTTTGGACAAAATACTGGTCAGGACCGTAAAGCTGAGTTTCATAATAGATTTTGCTCACGAGTTCGCTGATGATGATATGAGCGACTTGGAAAAGAAACGGCTTAATGAGCTTTTTGAGCTGCTACTGGAAAATCTTTTTTCCAAACTCTCAGGCTTATTCGCCTCTTTTGTAGAAGGGGCCAACTCGATAACCTCCATCACCCAGATGGTTACTCTGCAAGATCGCATTGCAGGCAAGTTTACTGAAGCCACCAATTGCGGTTCGATGAGCATCGCTACTCCCAGAATAATCGAAATGTTTCGAGCTGCATTTCTAGAAATAAATGCTTGTATGGTGAGCGCGGCCCTGCAAAATGTTGTTTCCGATGCAGGAAATTTCAAATGCCTCGAAGATTGGCAAACATCTACTGACACGCCTGGATGTACTTTGATGCCTGATTTCATACTATTTTACTACTCGCAAGGTGTTTTAAAACAGCTGAGCAAGCTTCTGTTCCACAACGTTGATGAGGACCAGTATCACATAGTACCCAGGGTGGCTACGAAAAAGACACTGGTAGGCGTCGAGACTCAATTTTTGCGCTCTCTTGACATTATGCTGGAGTCGATCTTTGTTCAGAATCTGGAATTCTTTCAATCTAGCCATGCAAAGGGCCTACAAGTCGATAAGGGTTTTGCCTACAAAGTATACTGCTACACCAATTTTTCTCGCATTGAATCGCATATTCTCCCACAGGTGATCTCTCTATACGACGAGCTCTTCAAAACAAGTCTCAAGAACGAACAGCTCCAAGTCTATTATACGCTATCAAAACTGGAAGTTGAGCTTTTTGATAGATGTCTCTCCTCCCTGAAGGAAAACCTGAACCTGATCATCACTCAGGATCCAATTTTCCAAGACCCTCTAAAAATTAGCTCGGTATGGAAAAACCCTAACCCTCCTCACAAAGTGAATACATACATGCGAAAGATTTTGCTTTTCCTTGTGTCGATCAAGACTCGGCTTTCAGAGCTGGCTACTGCCAACGATGTCACTGTTAAGATTTTTCAAGAGCTGGGTAACCATGTTTTGAAAAAAATCTTTGACGCGCTCAAGCCAATGATTGGCGATTACACAGTGGGTGGTCTACAACAAGTTTGTGTGGATTTGGAATTTTTCGTCAGCGTCTTTGCCAAGTATCTGAGCAATGAAGGAGTCAAGAAGAGCGAAAGCATTTATCGCAAGGTAATTCAACCGAGTTTGGAAAGAGACAAAGTGTTGAATAGTGTTGATGGGCTTTTGCAAGACTCTTTGAACAACTGCAAGGTGGAATTTTCTTGTTTTAAAAATGTCTAATGCGTTAACGCCTCTTGAAGCTTGCGATAGCTACTGCTATCATGAAACGAAGGAATGGCTTCATATATTGCCTGCATGCGGTGCTCGAGATTCCGTCTCCCAAAGTTGGAATCTAGATTAAGCTGACTTTGCCCATTTGCAACCACAGACGAGAGAAAAAAGTCAAGGAATTTTAAGACTCGCTCAAGCTGGATATCTTCTGAAGTTGATTTTTCTTAGGCGAATGTTAGGCGAATGCTAGGCAAATGTTTGAGTCAAAAGAAGTCATTGTGACTAGACTAAAAGGCTGGATTGGTTTATTTTCAATTACGAAAGATTTCACACAAATGCAACAGCGACAATCAGCTTTTTTTCATCATCGGAATTATAAATCCATCGAGATCCATCAAATAGATGTTATTATGGCCCCACTGGTCCACTTTTGGGGTCATTACCTTTCAAAAGATTCAGAATCTCTAGGGTCGAGGCCTACAATTTAACATGCAATGTAAAATCATTCATTTTATACTTCCAAAGTGGAACAGCCTTCTTCGCATGTCGTCTCGCCAATGACAGATAGCTTCAGCGGTTTTTCTACCAAGTTTATCTGCAGAAATCAGTCGGTGTCAATTATGAGACATGCAAGACGGTCAAGTTGTCCTAAGTTAGTCTTTGAAGTTCCTTTTTATACTCACTTTTGGTGACTCAAACTCGTTTTCTATTGAGGATGCGAGATACTAAACTTTTCAATTCCACTGCTTTCGAGTGGTCCTCCACCTCCAAAAATTTTTGTCTCTTTGGAGTCGGTGTATGGAAAGTACCTTTTCCTGGCGTATGAGGTATATCAAATCGTTTTTTCGGGGTGCTTTCCATTCGGGGAGGAGACTGACTACCCACGAGTGTCTTTTCGAATTTAAATGAATGCACCATTCTTCTCATGGCTGCGGTAAGCAATGCTGGTTCGGGGGACATCCTGACGAGATATACACTGGCTATATACGGTTTGGCCGCCACATAATTCAATTTGAGCAGCTTGGAACACAGCTGTATGGGAATGGTACCGTAGTACAAAATCAAAATAGCCGGTTTGATTCGACTATATTGCTTGACAAATTCCACAACTTTTCCCAAGACTTTTTCCTCCTTCTTGTTGCCGGTGAAAAGTAAAAGAATGAAGCCTGCATCCTTAAAATAAACACCGGGCTTAAAATTGTCAGGGAGTGTTGTCAGAGAGACGGAGGAGGTGAAATGGGATATGGTTCTGGTGTGCCTATTTTCTTTCTCCTCGAGCCCCAGGTTTTGTGAGAGCCACTTAAAAGTGGCAGAGTCTGCACTCTCTGAGAGAATGAGCAAGTTGATGTGAGAGTTTGGTGAGCTCAAAGGCTTGCTGAATATCTTTCCAAGATCAATTCCTCGGTCAGAATGGTTGAAAGTGGTGTTTAAGGATGCGTCTTCGTTCATGGTGGTGTTCATGGATGTGTTGTTCATAGTTGTGTTGAAAGAGGTACTGTTGAGATGAGTATTCGAAGATGCTTTCACAATCCTTTTCCCCAAATGTTGGCGAAATAGAAGCAACTCGTTACGGCGCCTTTGCCTGTCTTTTCTGCGAATACAAAGCTTTTTTGCAATAGGCTTAAGAGCACGCAAAAGAGAATTTTGTAGCCTCAGTTTGTTGAACTTTTCGGCCCGGGCTTCCAGAACAGTCTGAAAACAAACGTCTTTGACAAATGCGTCAAAGAGCCGTTCTCCAAAGCTCTCAATGAGTCTGGACCGCTTGCCTTGATGATTTGATTGCACTACCGAGGTGACGATGCTTGATATTTCAGACGAGACCACCGATCGGAGAGCTTCATTCGCGATGATGCTTGATGCCTGAGGGAAGAGAGGAAGGTCTACCAGCAAAGGGCGAGCCACAGGCACCACCTTCTCTGGTTTTCTGACAACTGTTTTCTTCGGAATCGGCTCAACTGCCGGTTTCACCTGCTTTGGTAACACTTTCGGAGTCTTGCCGCCGACCAGACTCTTCTTGTCAATATTTTCAATGAAAGAGTCCAATTTCATGGAATATGCCTGCTTTTGACGAGGCTTATCGTGAATGCTTGTCCACTTTTTGAAATCAACTATATTACACACTTTTACTCCATCTTCCACGTCAATTTCGAGATCCCAATAAGTAAGATATTCCTCTGCATCATCCTCATTGTCAAACCCGAGCATAGACACAAGCTGGTTGAGAAAAAGGGGCTTACCGTGAGAATGATAGCACCTACTCATTGCTTTCAAAGCGTAGAACCGAATTTCGTTAAACTTTGTCTCTAACAAGAATGTCAAGAGAGGAGGAACTTTACCTGAACGGCACAGCTGGAAAAAATTCGTAAACAGATTTAAACATCCAACTACGTTTTCATGGCCCCTTTCCATAATGTTACTTTGCGAGATCAATCCACGCATTTTTAGTGCCATTTGGATGTAGGGGTCAAAGAATATATCCTTTGAAATATCGCGTTGAAGCTCAGGGTCACGAAGGTGCGAGATAAGTGCATAGCACCGGAATTCGGGCTCATTCGGGCACGGGACACCGTTGGCTCGGTAAACTTTGTAAAACTCCATCAAAGTCTGAAGAGCTTTGTTCAGCTGTTCAATTTCCTGCTGCTGAGAGTACTCGACAGAGTTTCCGGCCATAACATGCAACACCAGCAAATGGATGCGTACTATGCGTTCAGTACACTCCAAAGCTTCAGGACCGCAATAATTTTGGTAAGTGAAATCTTGCCTGATCGACCTTGTTCTGTCCCATATAAACGACTGTGCCTCTGGGAGCTTATCCAGTGCAGTCTCCACCAGATATTCGAGTGTACTAGTCAAGACCGCAGGAGGACGTACGTCAGAAGGCAAAGGAGGCGGTTGGCCTGCGGCTGGTCTCGAAAACGCCTTCACAGCCCGCTCTCTGGAAATTCTATTAGTGACGGGGTCTTTTTCCAGATTTTTAACATTATTCTCCAAGGAACGTCGTATTCTTTCAAAAGTGGGACACATGTCATAACAGGAGCCCCTGAAAACAATGGCTTCATCTAGCTTCTTTCTTGTATTCTCAGCATCGACCAATCCTAGCGACTCCATTTTGCTTCTCTCAACATCTCTCTTCTTTTGAAATTGTTCATATAGATCTTGAAGCGGCAGACCTGACGACTCCATTTCAAGCATCTCCATCTGGTTTGCTCTGTCCCAGTCATTCTGAAATGGCGGCAGTGTCTCCAATATGGGTTGTTGTTTAATGAGGTATTTGGGTGCTTTGTGAGGGAAGTGTGCTGCCATTTTTTTATAACCATACTGAATTGGGTCTTCTATAAGGCCGAAGTCATTTTTGAGCTCGCTCTGTTTGCTCTGGAAATGATTTACGTCTGTAAAGTTTCCATTCATGAGGCGGTGTGTGGATGTGTGATGTTCCATCTAGAGATAATAATCTGGCCGTAATTGAGCTGGTGTGAACTAATAGGTGCTACTTCCAGCGCAGGCCTGTCTTCTTCAAGATTTTTGCTAATATCATTTCAACTTTACAACTTCCGCTCTTCTAAGCACAATTTACTAGGGGATGCAGTACGTCTAGGCTACATACCCTTTAGCAGAGAGTCCGACTTTTTTTTCAAGACCGTTAAAATAATGCTTTAGTTGCACGACTTAAGTCCTCAAAATAGAAGCCAGTTATCTTTTTGATACACAATTGACACAAGAGGCAATGCGAACTCGTCACGGATGTTTGTAGTTTGCTTGAAAATCATGAAAACAAAAGACTCTTTCAGCTCAATCGAACAGGGATGGCCCAAAGTTTCAATCACGACGTAAATAAATGCCCTCAAAGTGTCGTCGACGAGCTTTGACTTCATAATCTAGAAGCTACTTGAGAGATCTTGAGAAAAAAAACCTAGTAGAGATGATATATCAAGAGAAGAATAAAGAATCACGACAATGTTCTGTGATACCAAAAGACCTCATCAGGTATAGCACCAGAGAAAGTTACAACCCACCGCATCTCAAGATTGAGTGCAGAAAGAAACCATGCCAGATGAACTGACTAGCTTTGGGAACAATCTCTCGCTAAGAGTCGATGGGGCCATCGGCGCAATGTCACTGTCCCCCAACGGTCGAGATGCTCTTTTGGCTGGAAGGAAAGGCCTATACGTTATTGACTTGGAAGACCCATTCTCACCCCCGCGATGGCTTCACCACTCAACTTCCTGGGAAGTGGCTGACGTCCAGTGGTCTCCACATATGAGCAAGCCATATTGGGCTGTCTCTACGTCTAATCAAAAAGCTTTGGTGTGGAACCTGTCTCGACCTGCCAACGATGCTATCGAATATATTCTTCATGGCCATACAAGAGCTATAACAGATATAAATTTCCATCCGGAAAATCCCGAAGTGCTAGCCACTTGCGCGGTAGACACGTTTGCCTTGTGCTGGGACTTGAGGGTTCCAGACAAGCCTGTGGCAAAATGGGCCGACTGGCGAGCTGGTGCATCACAGGTCAAGTGGAATTTTAAGAATTCGAATATCTTAGCCTCTTCGCATAACAATTACTTCTATGTATGGGACTTGAGAATGGGTGCAGCTCCTCTGCACAAAATTTCTGATGCTCATAGCGGCAGAATCAACGGGCTTGATTTCAGCAGGGACAATGAAAATAACCTGATTTCGTGTTCAAATGATATGACTGTGAAATTTTGGGATTTGGAAAAGTCTCAACCTGATTTGGTAATAAAAACAGATTTCCCCGTCAGCAGAGCCAGACAAGTCCCCTTTGGAGAAAATGCTTGCGGCATCATGCCTATGCGTGGAGGAAACAATTGCATATATATCGTAGACTACACCGGGCTTGAAGGTGAGGTTAAAATGAAACCTAGTTATATATTCAAAGGCCATTCTGAGCCTATCAAGGATTTTTTGTGGAGGAGCCGACATCAAAACAACACCACTCAATTTCAACTCGTTACATGGGGAAAAGACTGCGATCTTCGGCTGTGGCCAGTACATCAGGATTTGTATGATAAAGTAGGCTCTCAGACTCGAAGGCTACCTCATGATAACTTTAATACCTATTCCAAAGAGGTCCAAAGCGGCTCTTCTCCTACTTTTATAGGAATGGACACATCCAAAGACGACCAGTCCAGCAGCAGGCATCTTAACTGGATAAGTGGAGTCAGAATGGGCAGATCGGGCAGTGATTTGCCCGTCAACCTGGGAGAAGAAGTGAGCCTTGTAGGTCGTAAATTTTCCAAAGTTCGGTTCGAGAGAATAAGTGTATCAACCGGTACACTTGTCATATCGCTCTACGGTCCTTGGAGCGAAGACGACTCTCTGATTTTCTTGAGGATCGAAGTCAATTTCCCAGCTCAGTACCCTGACCAGCCTCCGAGAATCGTTCTCGAAGAGAACCGCGATCTTTCTGCTGAAACACAGCAGAAGATCGAGGAAGGAGTGGAAAAAGTAGCCAAGTCCTACGCCGAAGTCAGAAAACCTTCTCTGGAGTCGACTCTCCGCTTTCTCATGGGAGAGGAGGTGAAGCTGAACGAGGAAGAAGAATTACTCCTTCCTGTAGAAGAATATGAGCCTGCAAAAACGGTTTCAGACTCCTCAGATTCGGAAGACGATCTCAATACTGCTCAGCAGTCCACCTTCAACATTGACTCCACCCCACTACCAAAAGGATGCGGGGCTGTTTGGACACACTCTGGTCATTTAGTTTGCTTTTTCCTTCAGCAGAAGCAAAACCTGGCCAATTTAATCAAATTCGACAAACAGGGTTTTTTTTTGCAGTCTGAAAATTCCGCCTCAGAACCTGACTCGGATCCTGGCGAAGGATTTGAGTCGCGATCCGAAATGTCAGATGACTCCTCCTCAGATTCTTTCACCAATGACTGGAATGATCTTATTCAAAGAGAAACACTACTCAACAGATCTCGCACTGTCCCCAATGTTCTGTCTACAAAGACATACAATTCCTCAAAAGCGCTTAGTGAACGGTCACGTGACACAAGTAACAAAAATGTGGTCCACATTTACGATTTTCGACATCTTATGCCAGCTAAGATGGATCTTGCCTTTGAGTACCGCATTTTGGGAGACTCTCCAGATGTTCTAGCGCGTCATAATGCCAACGCGGCTGCCTCTCTAGGATATAAAGAAGTTGCAGATTGCTGGAGAATTGCAGAAATGGTACTCGTAAAAGACGTTAATTTGCGGGAGTGCCTTGATAGTGTGAGTCTGTCTTCTCAGCAACGTTTCTTTCCTCGGACTGAAGAGTTTCAAGAAGTGTTCCGATATTATTGGGGGTTCCATCCCTTTGGCTTTGCTTGGTTGGTGCAAGAGATGCTCGCATATTTCGAAAAGCTCAAGGACGTACAGATGCTTGCGATGCTTTCGTGCATATTTCATGAAAACGATCTTAACAGATCCAATCCCAGTGTTCCAATTCACACGCCGTATGTGATTCCACATGAAATAGGCGCTTTCACAGACTTGAACTCGATGGGCAGCTCAAGCTTCAGGTCTCTTTCAACTTTACCAACTTTACGGAGAACTGCCATGTCGAGCGCTCAGTCATTCCATACCCCGACAGAATGTCCTGTGGCTTCTGTGGAGATGGTGAACCCTGAAAAGTTTGATTTTTATGAAGAGTCATATGTTAGCTCTTTGCTGGATCCTTTACACCGCCTTGAACAGTACAGAAACGAGTACGCTTCCCTGCTTTATGCATGGGGGCTTTACGCAGACCGGGTCAAGATTTTGAAATTCAACCACGGCCAGACTCGAATCTCAGCGCCATCAGAGTCAGATGGTTGTGCTGGATGGGAAAATTGTGAGCAACACCTATACTATGCCAAACTTTCAGAGGACGGAATCGCATGCAATCATGAAAGTATAGGACGCTTAAAGAGAAGTTGTAATTACTGTGGTCTGGAGATCCGAAAACGTCTATTTGTCTGTGTCTCTTGCGAGCATGCGCTTCATGCAGACTGTGCAACTTCCTGGTGGTCCACCGAAACCCAAATAGAATGTCCCAGTGGATGCGGGTGTCACTGCGTTCAGAAATGGCTGAATAACGGGAGCGAGAGATTGGGATTTTTGAATGATCTAAAGTGATTGAAGAAGCTTGAGCAAATTTCAACTTAATGAAAGATCCATCTGGTGTGTTACAGAAGGTGCATCAAGTGCCCGGTACACATTCTAGAAGACCTGATATCAAATACCCTCATATTTATTTGTTTTCTGGTCTGACTGACAAGGAAAGACTCACATGCAACGATCACAGAGAATGTTCATGTGTTAAAGTCAAGAAAAATATGCTTAGCAGCAGGAGTCACCCAGAATATTAACTGCCCAAAGTTGGATGAGAAGTACTCTATATTGCAAGGTTTCATTGGTTAAAGGAAGCAGGGCTTTTCTTCAGTGAAACCAAAATTAACGTCAGATATTTCATCCACACGAGCTTCCTCCTCCCCTTCCTCCTCCCCCTCCTCCATCACATGAGGTCCCTCCCCATCGTCCGCCACCATCATAAAAACTTCCGCTTCCACCATAAAAAGCCGGTGCCTGCTCCATTCTAGGTAGAGAAGGAGCGTCTCTGGACCCATGGTTTGTAAGGACTGTCATTCCTCTGTTCATTGGGCAATTGCATCAATAATCGTTTCCAGAAGCCTTTTCCACTCTTCTAGTGCTCATCTTTTTCAATTGCAACCATACTGCCCAATGTGTAGATCTCGGTCGCGCATGTCCCTGCAGAGGTCATCCGACAAAGCGCAAGTTTATAATAAATGAAAACAATATTTTGTGAAGCGACGCGTCACCTTACGCTTCGCTAAATTCCCACGCAGTCACCTTATTCTCTCTACTCCTTACCTCCTATTGTAGGGCAGTTGATTCAACTCAGATCAGCAGCGCGAGAAATGCTAAGACTGTTCCGAGAGAAAGAAACCAATTACCTCGTGTTCTCTGGGACCTATCACGTCCCAGCATCTTCCTTTGCATGTCTCATCAACTGAATCGTTTAATTCAGACGATTCGAATGTAGAGCAGAATGTGGTTGAAAACGCCTAGCCTTTTCCCTCTCATATATATGTCTTGCCAATGTTGATCGTTTTGCCAGATTCAGAAGGCGGCAACAACACAATTCCCGTCACCGATCCAAGTTGGTTTCTCCAAAATTCTTTTTCTCATCCTCTCCCATCACCGAAGTTCAGCTTTAGAATCATCCTATACGCTTCTCGGTCAACTTCCTATATTTCAGCAAGCATCCACCGCATGTAATCAGGCTCTCTACGCGATGATAATGCAGCGCTCTAGCTTTGCCAGCGCTGTTCCGGAGAGGTCCACAAGTTCTCTGATGCCAATCACAACTATTGAGGTCTACCGACCGACTTCAAAACCATGAACGCCGCCTTCATCTGGGGTTTTGATCCCCTTTTTGTCCTGTTTCGTCTTTATCGAAGGCAAAGGGTGGTGGACAGTTTCATTAAACGGACAACTTTATCAATTTCATTCAAATAACGACTGCTTTCTGCAAACAATTGCCGAGAGGATGTTACTATTTGACTTGTCGGTAAACAGAACGCAAAGGTTTCTCCTCTTCTCGATCTGCTGTCTGAGACATCTCGGTCTGCAAATCCAGAAACAAAACCTCATTTCTTCAGCTCATTTCTTCAGTCTAGCATGGTTTGGCCAACGACCAAAATGAAACGATGTCGCAGCAGTATCATCAGGATGGCGGGAGCGGAAGGCTTCCGTCCAAACCTCGCAACTCAACACCTTGCTTTTCGTGTTACAGTGGAAAAAGAGTAAAGAGGAAGCCGAAGGCTCTCGCCCTACCTTCTCGACTGACTACATAGGTTTTTGTTGGTTAAGGAAAGAAAGAGTATGTCTAAAGTGCCCTGCTCAATTTCTTGCTTGAGTTTCTCTCTCGTTGTGTATCTTTTCGATTTGGTGATGATC